>LPNX010027541.1:616716-704199 GCA_001517045.1 Pseudotsuga menziesii
CAAGAAACTTCATACCTACAAGTTGAAGCTATTTAATGGTTGAAAACCCTGCACAGTCAAACACACCTCATTAACAAGGACATAGACATTTTTTACCTCTGTTCAGTTAACCGAATAACTTGGGAACTACCACGTTCCACCCAACCATGACCCGGAACTGTTCTTGGTTTCAATATGGATTCGCTCGACCTAGTTCCAACATGCAAGTAGCTTAGAGCTCCTAAGGCAAGGATTCCCTCTCTGGGATAACAAGCTATGTATCATTTTTTTTCCTCTTGGGAAAAATACTCTCCAAGAACTCTTTATAGACATACTTTTCAGGAAGAGGGGCAATTAGATCATAAATCATTTGTTTTTTTGAAATAACCCCGTTTACTTAATTTACGTAAATTTAATATTTATTTAAGTTTAACTTAGGAACTTTTGAATAGTTTCTACTTTGACTCTTTTAGGTATTTAATCTTTAATTAATATTAGTAACAATAATAATATATAGATCATTTCATTATTATTCATAGTTTCTAGTATTATTACTTATGCTTACTCTTTTATACACATTATGTATAAACTATATATTTATATATATTATTGTTAACATTTTTACTTAAGGTATAATGCAGCATGATCCTAATAACATGACACTTTTATTTTTAGCTTTTAGTCACTTATTTATTAAGGCCTTCAGGTAGGGTTTAGTTCAACTAGGTTAGGTAACTCTAAACATCCTTGCATGTTGGATTACCTCTTTTAACATGGTAGTTCTTCAGTACTTGATGATATACAAAAATTTGAAATTTCATTAAGCACTTAAAAATAAGTGATATGAGATCAATGTTTTATCAAAGTCATTTTTACTCAACATTATTAAATTTTTAGTAATTCCTAGTGTTTATTGAGAGCCCATACCTAATGCTAAGAAACTGGGAGTTACAAACTTAGTGCAATTTCAGGGCTCCTCACTCAACACTAATGCTAGGATGTATTTGTAGGATACACCTAGGGATACAATGGCCAAGGATACAATGTTCCATATCTTACGCTCAAAATCAACTTGGAATGCTTCAGGACTTATGCCCAACACTTCCAATTCTTATGTTTTCATGTGACTCAAACCTTCATGCTCAACACAAAGGTTTCATAAATCATGTGTCCAGAGCCTCTCACTGAACACCAACATTAAATACTCATGTGATCTAGAGCCTCTCGCTCAACACAAACATCAAATACTCATGTGCTCTATAGCTTCTTGCTCAACAGAAACATCAAATAATCATGTGCCTCTGAGCTTACGCTCAACACAAACTTATCATTAATTATGTGCTTTAGGGTCCACTCTCAACACATGAAATCATATACATAAAACATATGCAATTGGGTTGTGCAATGGGGCTTATTCCCATAAGTGTCGGGTCAAAAATTTGGGATATTACATCCCTTCCTGCTTAGAACAACACCGTCCCAGGTGTTCTAGGGACTAGGAATGAAATCATGAAACAAGGCGACGTAATACTCTCTCATGGTTGCTTCATTCTCCCAAGTAGTCTCATCAGCCTCAAAGTACTTCCATTGCACTTTTAACTGGACTATGGTGCACTTCTTGAGCTGCACCTCTCTCTTTTCCAGTATATGAAGGGGTTCAGGTACAACCTACCCTTCAGGTTCCACCTCTAACAAGGACCAATCAATCACATGTTTAGTATCATATACATATTTCTTTATGAAGGATGCATGGAAAAAATTATGAAATATTATGTGAGAAAGTAAGCTAGTTCATATTCCACTGGCCCTCTCTTGGCCAGTATCTCAAAGGGTCCAAAAACTCTTGCTGCTAACTTTCCACACCTTCCCAAGCTCAATGAGCTTCCTTTTGGTTTTACTTTCAAGTAAATATGGTCACCTATATGATAATATTTATCGTTTCTTTTATTGTACACGTAAATCTTATTGCGGTCTTCTGCTTCTTTAAGATTCCCTTAAACCTTGGTAACCAATTTCTTCCAAGTCCTTTAGTAGGTCAGACCCTAACATGAGTTGATCCACTGGGCTACCCTAAGTAACCAGTGTTCTACACTTCCATCCATATATTACCTTGAAGGGGACTCATCTTGACGAAGTTCTGGTATCTGTTGTTATATGCATACTCTGCAAGATGTAGATAACACCCCACTTGGTGGGGTTATTCATGACATACATCCTCAACATGTCCTCCAAAATTTGGTTTACCCATTCTATCTTCCCATCAATTTGTGGGTGGTAAGAAGTACTAAAGGTTAACTGCATCTCTAATCTAGAGAATAAGGATCTACAAAATTTTTTGGTAAAATTTGTATCTTGATCCAAGGTGATTTCCTTGGGTATCATGATTTCCTTGGGTAAGAAGATGTCGACAATGTGTACTGGCTTGTAGGTTGACTTCATTGGAATGAAATGTGCTGCTTTTGACAACTTGTCAACTAATACAAAGATAGAGTCATTTTTCTTCTTACTCTTTGGTATACCCGTAATAAAATCGATACTAATGACCTCCCACTTCCATTCTATAATCGATAATGGCTACAACGATCTCAAAGGATGCTGGTGCTCACCTTTGACCAACAGACATTCTTGACATTTTGTGATAAAAAATCCTATGTCGTCCTTTAACTTAGGCTAGAAAAATTGTTTCTTTGCTGCAAATATCATCTTTTGAAATCTCAGATGCCCTGAGAAGGGTGTCCGATGAAATTCCGTGAGGATGTTAGACCTGATGTCCCCTCTGGCCGAATATACAATCTTTCTTTGGACCGCAGTAGTCCTGTTTCGTCTACCTTGTACTCTTTTTGTTGTTGAAACAACCTATGCTCGTGGACCTTCTTGAGGATTTCAACATCGAAAGGGTCAACCCTGTTGACCATTCTAATCCTCTTGTGGAATTCCAAATCAATTTGACTTAAAGTCACCTCAAATATCATATGAGCTCGTTGTCTTAAAGCATCATCAATTTTCTTCTCCATGCCCTTTATATGATTTAACTTGAAATGGTACTCGCTAAGGAAATCCAACCATATGGCCTTCCTGGCATTGAGATCTGGTTGCTCAAATAAATACTTTTGACTCATATTGTCTATTTTCAAAATAAATTTCTTCCCCATGAGGTAGTTCCTCCACATCTTCAAAGTGTGTATGATGGCTGCTAACTCAAGGTCATGGGTGGGGTAGTTATGTTCATGTTCTTTTAACTCTTGCAATTCATAACAGATCGCACAATTGTTCTGCAAGAGGAATCCTTCGAGCCCTTCCTTACTTGCATCTGTGCAAACAAAAAAATCCCCATCGCGATCTGCAATACATAGTATTGGTGCAGTATTCAAAATTTGTTAAAGTTCTGAAAACTTTCCTCGCACTTGGTCGTCCATAAGAACTTGTTCACGTTCTTTTGCAAAGCGGTCATGGGACAAGCTATCCTTGAAAATTTCTCAATGAGCTTCTAGTAGTAACCCCGTAATCCAAAAAAGGTGCTAATTTCGGTGACACTAGTGAGGGTATGCCAATACACTATGGATTTAATCTCTTATGGGTCCATAGCTATCCCTTTCTAGGAGATATTGTGACCCAAGTACTATATCTGTGGTTTGTAAAAATCACATTTACTAAACTTGGCATAGAGATTGTGTTCTCGTAACACCTGTAGTACTATCCAAAGATGCTCCTCGTTTTCCTCTTTACTCTTAGAGTAAACTAGGATGTCGTCTATAAAGACCAAAACAAATTTATTCAGGTATTTTACTGAAGATGTACTTCATTATACACATAAATATCACAGGTGAATTGGTCAACCCGAATGGCATTACTACAAAATCATAGTGGTCGTACCTCATACAAAAGGCGATTTTATAAATATCCTCTTCACACGATCTGTACCTGATGGTATCTAAACCACAGGTCGATATTTGAAAAGATCTTGGCTCCTCCTACTTGATCGAACAAGGCATCAATACTAGGGAGTAGGTATCGATTCTTGATGTTCATCTTGTTAAGTTTGTGGTAATCGATTCACATATGCATCGTACCTCCTTTCTTCTTTGATAAAAGTATCGGTGCTACCCAAGGGGACACACTTGGTCAGATATATCCCCTCTCAATCAACTCCTACAACTACATCTTGAGTTCCACCAACAATGGTACGCTCATGCAGTAAGGAGCTTTTGAAGATGGAACTGACCCTTGTGTGAGTTCTATGGAAAAATATAGGCCTTGTTTTGGTGGTAATCGTGGTATCTCCTCAGGAAACAGATCCATGAAGTCTACAAGAACTGGAAAATGCTCAGTGTGATGTTCTCTTTCAGCTTCTATGCCCTGGATGTTCACTGCAAATAGTTTGTATCCTTTCCTAATGCACTTATTTTCTTATAAGGTGGATATATGCCTTATGGAAACTTTCTTAGATATGCCTTGAACCTTTACCTGATTCCCCTAGCTATCTGTACACAAGATGGACTTGTGTAAACAATCGAGCATGACATGGTGTTGTTCCAACCAATCCATGCTGATAACTATATCATACGATCCTAATGGTAGGATGTTCAGATTTATCCTAGCAGGAAAACCATTTAGGTCTACCTCAAAATCTCTAATTATTTCGAAAACCTTTCATTTCGTACTCGTGGCAAATTGCACCAGCCAAGGTTTCTCATGTTTAATTTTGTCTAGTTTACACACATCAACAATTTTAGGTGATACATAGCTTCGAAAAGCACCGAGGTCAATCAATATTGAAATACAAGTGTTGAAAACCTTACCTTCTATCTCAACCATGGTAGCCTGATGGTATACATGTTGGCCATCCAACGCTGCATAAATCCGAAGTGTTCCACCTATGTCCTCTAGCATTGGTTTTTCCTGTAAATTGTGCAAGACTCCATTGGTATTTTCTTTACAGTCTCGAGCATAATGGGGACCTTGACATTTCCAACATTTGATTTACAGCAGGGAAACATTGGCTCCCCCATTTTCTATTGTTTTTTATCATTTGGAAATGGAACATGTGACTTCATACCTGTCTTATTGAAGTTCTTATTGGCTGGAAAAATTGTTGTTCTGTTTTCTGTAAGGAACTGGGTTGAAACCCGGTTTGTGGTTGTCCGAGAAGGTCCTAAATTTGTATCTACTTCTATTGATGTTTTCTTGCCTCAGATACCCATGCTCCTAGAAAATCCTAGCTTTGTGTAGGGTGGTGTCCAATGTTTTAGGCATGTCAAATTCAATCCTCTCCCAAAAGTTGGGAGGAAGAAATGCTAAAAACTGTTGTATTTTAACTTTCCCATCCTTTATGCATGGAATATAATGTATAAGATCCCAAAATATGTTAATAAAAGCATCCATAGTGATGGAACCCATCCTTAAATCATGAAATTCTTTCACCTTCCTATCGAAGAATATTTCAGACATTTATTTTTCTTGAAAAAATATGTGAAAGTTACTCCATCATATTTCTTTTACCTCATCTTTCTTGGTATGCTTTAAGTCTCTCCACCATCTAGCTTCTTTTTCATTTAAATTATAGATGGCTATATGGGATTTCATCTCACTCGAGTAGTTGTGTACTCATATGTATTTCCTCATACTGAGAATCCACTGTTCATATTTTTCCCCAGTGTTCAAATCTCCTTCATAGGCTGGGGCTCTTATCTTTCTGAACTCTCCTTGGAGGTTTTCATCATTCCTTGATTTATTTCTACAAGGAAAAATTGAATTATCACTTGAAATACTGTGATAATTTTAGGAGGTTCAGGGGTTTGTTCTGCTTTCCCTTCTTCCTTTGGGTTGTTGGCCTATTTATGATAGAACTCTTTATTGAACTTGTTGGTTGAATTACTGGGTTGTCCATGCGGGCCTCCTCCCGTCATGTTCTGTAGCAAAGATTCATTAATTGCTTGTTCTTTTCTTTCATTCATATTATCATCCTTGAAAATCTGTAAGTTTGCTTGGAGACTTTGTATGTTTTTTTGTATATCAGAATTTAGTTCAATCACCAGTTCTTCTTCTTGAGTGGGGGTATTTAGTTTTCCTTGTCGGTTTTTGTCTTCTTTCGTTTTCATGATCTAAACTATTCTTTCAATCTTGCAATTCAAAATTTTAATAACAAGAAATTTTCTGTCCGTTAACGAAATTTCCAAAACATCATTTATTTTCTGCAACAAATGTTTGGCATACCCATTAGGTCTCTTAGTGTTAAAAATTGGCTCTAATACCACTTGTAATGTCCCCAAAATTTGAAAATAAAAATTGTAGGATAGTTAAATACTACCTATCCTAGACATTAATTCTTTTTTTGCATAATATGTTGGTCATTGTTTACTAAGTCGAAGTTTCGTAAGCTGTCCATACCTTTCCTTATGTTTTCCTATGTAATGTTGATGTAACTATGCACTATGTTTATATTACTCGAACGAATTTAAATGATTACTTTGATAGTGATTACTATTTAACATACATGTGTGTATGCTCGTTCAATTATGTCTTACTTCCTAGTTATCTATTTTGTTCATTGTTTATGGATTTATTTATGAAAATTTTTTACTTGCCTTTAACTGTCAAGGGGTGGAGTGGCGGGATGTGTATCCCTTGAGTGACCACTCGAAGAGGTAAATGGTTCCTCCTACTATTCTGGGGTTTACTTAGTTCATTGTGAACTAATGAAAACTTCCCTTTTTTGTGCAAGTTTCTTCATTGATGCAAACTAGCTACGACAGCTAAACATGACACCCTACGGCACACTATCTATTCTACACTATCCTATACCTATGGAAGACAAAAGAAATAAATTCCTGGCCAAACTGTTCCTACTTTCATTGGTTACGCAGAGTTGGGTTTGTAAGACCCGAATATTCATGGTTGACATATTGTTATGGTTTGAGGTTATGAAATTTTTTATCCCTTTGATATGTATTTTATAACATGTAAATGTAAATCTTAGGGTTATAGGCTTAGGTCATAAGACTTGGAAACATTATGTTAAGTTCTAGAAATACTATGGTTTATGTGACAAACCCTTCATGGTATATTTCAATGATATGAAACTATGGATTAACCATGCCAACGAGGGTTTTGATGGGGGTTTAGTGTAATTTCACAAACGTTGGGGTTTGGACTACAGGGTGCTTTATTTATGGCTCCTTGGGGAATGGGGAAAATGAGCCCTAATCTATGGTCTGCTTGTTGTTGGGATTCATTTGGATATGTTTATGGTTTCCTTGCATGGTTTTGTCTCTCAGGGTTTAACATTTCATGGAGTAACAGACTCGTCCTACACTGAGAAAGGTATGCTCTCATCCTGGTTTTGCATCATGGTTTATTTTTTTTATTTAGTTAGAGGATCAACATACTTCTAATGGTTCTTCATTTCGATTTGCAAGTGAAATGGTGGCTTCAATTCATAGCTTATTAGTGGTTATCGGGACTGTCTACGCTACCCTTCCACGGGTAATCCCTATGATAGCATAGTCCTTTTACCTCTAGGTGTAGGTGTAATCTAGAGATGCATTTGTAAATATTATTTTGATAATGGTTTAAGCATGGAGACTTTGAGCCATGCCTGTCGAAGAGGAAACTCATCTCTGTAATATATTTTTGCTTTGTATCGTATGGTTTGATAATTTAATGGAGATATATGTGTTTTTTGTTTTAAATGATGCGATAATTTATGGCATGACAGTGCCATTTCTTACAATGGCACTCTGTCAAAACGTGAGTGTGCATTTTACTTGTAAATTAAGGAATGTATAATTTATGTATCGTGGTTGGGGTTTATTATTGCTTACGACCAATATCTTGGCATACTGTTGCATATTTTGTTGATGGCGTGGCTGTAATAGCATTAACAATAGGGTTTATAAATTTATTCTCTGCATTTAACATTGTTTGGGTTTTTTCTTTATTGTTTATTATGGCAGGGTTTCGCCTCTCAGCCATGAGCCTGGCTTAGCCTTGGTACGGAAACAATACATGTACGCTATATTGTTTTATGCAATGTAGAGTTGTAACAGTGTAGCAATTTAAATTATGTTTTAAGGCATGGGTTTACAGTCGAGCTTGGTAGTTGCGATTCAACCCCTCATGCGAATACGCAACCTGTGAATAGTTTGTTGGATGTTACTCTGTGTGTTTGGTTTTGTTAGTGTCATTTTTAATTGATGTGAAATATTGGTTTATGTGGGATCTTTTATCGCTTTACAGCTTTGGTGTTCTAAAATCGATCCCTACAGGATTTGATTCCTGGGTATGGGTTTGATATGGTTTTTTTATGTAAATAGTGTAAGCCTACAAGATTTGATCCTAGGTTGTCTAACGGTTGGACTGGTGTTTGAATACAACATGAGTATTTTTTCATTGGCATAGATTCCAACAGGATTCGATCCTAGCTCCTTTAAATGAATAAGTTGTTTTAATAATTTGGTTTGTTATTATGTATGTAATTGATTCTTAGTTTGTTTAGAAAATAGTAGAAATATATGTAATGCGAAAAGGTTCCTATGGTCGGAAATTAGCAGGTCTTGATGGTTGGCATGTTATGTGGATGTTTTTATAATGAGAATTAGTATATGCGGTTTGTTTAAGAATTATCTTCGTTAAGTCTGTTCGTCGTATTTATGATATAATTGTTTAAGTTTTCAGTATGGAAATGGTATTTAATTTATTTTTTAAGCACAATTTTTATGCTACAATTATATAATAGTTTCTATGGTTGAAATTGAACCCAAGAGATAGAACAATTACACTCGCAAAATTGCTAATCAAACATGCAAAATTAACATCAAAGGAGACTGAAATTGGAGCATAACACTAATCTGTATTGAATAAGTGTACAATAGCCAACCTTGTGAAGTAATACGCTGCTGCAATATATAATTACATCAGATATTCTAATGCATATGGATTTCATTCGAAAAGGTAAAAAAGTAGGCCTACTAAATCTAGTCAAATCCCCCATAGGTGAATAAAGAAGTTTCCAAATCCACTAATATGATCACGAATTGGATAAGTCAAGTAGGAAAGCTAATGAGGGATGGAAATAAAACTCATACATGCTTTTATTAGGATAAAAGGAGGGAGGATGATTTGGGAAAAAAATAAGTCAACTACACCTAGTCTAGCTTTTCCTTTTGCCTTAATTATCAATAAAACAGGTAGCTTTTCAGAAAAAGAAAATATGTGCTTTGGAGGAACTGGAATAAAGTAGACATGCTAAATATGGTTTCCAGGAGGTTTCCCAAGTGCTCCATGACTCATTTTTAGCAAGTGTTGACTTCTAAGTCATGTAGAAGGAAACTAGCATAGAGTGGAATCTAGGAGACTAGGTAATAAGACAAAAATGATTTAATTAATGTCTAAGGTAGGTAACTATGGGTTGATTATTCTAACAACCCCCCTTAATCCTGAATTTATGATTAAATATCAGAAAAATATAGGGCCTAGCAACAAGGCTTAGTCACCCTTTATATATTGCTTGTCCACATAACCAAGGAAAGAGGCAAAAAACCAGTGGGAAAATCCTCCCTTAATAGCATGATCAGCAATCCCCAACAGTGATTTGAGATTGCTGAATGTATTCTATCAAAAAAATTTGGTGAAGATGTCTGTTACTTGTTCTAAAGATGCACAGAAGAGTAGATGAATGGTGCCATCATGCACAAGCTGACTGATGTAGTGCATATGGATCTCAATGTGTTTGGTTCACTGTCTTTGAACTGGATCATTGTAGATTCAAATGGTGCTTTTATTATCACAATATATAATAGTTGAAAACTCTAATTCAAAGCCACATTCTCCAAGTATTCCGTGCAACCATAAACATTGAGTTGATGCATTTAAACTCCTCTATACTCTGCTTCTGGAGATGAGAGTGCTATGGCACTCTGCTTCTTGGTTGACCAGTTGATTGGTCCTTCTAAAAGAATAAACATATATCCTGATGTTGAATTTTGATCTATGTTTTCACCTACCCAATCACTGTCAGTAAACCCAATCAAATGAAGATCAGATTTTGCTTTGTAGAAGATCCCAGGATTTCTTGTTCCTTGAAAAAAGTTAAGGATCCTTTTGGCTTCCCTCCAGTGGATCTTATGAGGCTTATCCATGTATCTTGAAGCCACACTAACTGCATAAGATATATCAGGTCGAGTGTGTGTAAGATAAAGAAAACTCCCAATCAACTACCTATACAGTGTATTATTTACCATAGGAGAAGAACCTCCTTCTTCAAGCTTAACTCCTGAAAGGAAAGGAGTCTTGCTTGGCTTGCAATATTTCATGTTGAACTTTTTTAGAAAATATAAGGCATACTTGGACTGATGTAATTTTATTACATGTTGGGATTGATCAATTTTGAGACCCAAAAATTGGCTCAACAATCCCAAATTTGTCATAGAAAATGTGTGGTTCATTGCATCCTTCGAGGAGGCAATCTCTTTCTTTGAACTTCCTGTAATCAGAAGGTCATCCACATACAATACAATAATAATCAAAGAAACATGAATCAGCTTCAAATAAACATTAGGATCAGACTTGCATCAAACAAAACTCAGTGACAACATAAAGCCATCAATCTTAACATACCAAGCCCTGTGGGCTTTCCTGAGCCCATACAATGATTTATTTTAATAACCTACATACTAAAGATGGATTAGAAATAAACTCTTCAGGTTTCTGCATGTAAATATTTTCATTGAGATCTCCATTTAGGAA
Organism: Pseudotsuga menziesii; assembly: GCA_001517045.1. Taxonomy (NCBI): domain Eukaryota; kingdom Viridiplantae; phylum Streptophyta; class Pinopsida; order Pinales; family Pinaceae; genus Pseudotsuga; species Pseudotsuga menziesii. The sequence goes on from LPNX010027541.1 coordinate 627,439, forward strand.
AACACACTTCACATCCATGTGATGTACCTCCCACTACTTCAAAGCCGCAATGGCTAAAGCTAGCCTTATGGAGTCCATCTTTGCCACTGGTGCAAAGGTTTTATTGTAGTCAATATCATGTAATTGTGAGTAGCCATTGGCTACAAATATTGCCTTATATTTCAAAGGAGAACCATCAGCAACAAACTTAGTCTTGAAAACCCACTTACATTGAACTAGCTTCCTCCCCGAGGGAAGATCAACCAGTTCCCAAGTGTTGTTCTTTTGGAGCAAGTTGAATTATTATTTCATAGATGTTTGACATATTGGATCATGTGTTGCATATTCATATGTCTTTGGATCTCATTCAACCATCAGATAGCACTTCTCAGTAAATAAATGATCTTTCATACAAAGGGCACTCTCAAACTGAGATCTAGTCCTCCTAGTGTCACTAGGATTTCCAGCTAGTTCCCCAGCTGCATGAATGGTCTTTGCTGACCATTTTGGTCTTGAAGGACTGTCAGGATCTGCAATCAAATCATAATTATTAGACATATCAGAATCAGAAAACTCATTAGGCTGTCCACTTACAATCAATGGATCTGGTGGTGAAGAAGACTCTCCAACTTCAACTGCTACTAAAGGCTCTTCTTGGAACTCAACACTTCTTTCAATGAAAACCTTGTTAGTGCTCAAGTTGATCATCTTGTACCCTTTTGAATATTTAGAATACCAAACAAATAAGCACTCTTGGCTTTGGTGCTGCAAAGCATTTCTCTTTTCAGTTGAATTCTAGCCCAAGCCTTTGAGCCAAAAATCCTGAAATGGGTCACATCCGGCTTATGCCCACTCCAATATTTGAAAGGAGTCATACCATAAAGATGCTTATGAGGCACCATATTCTGTATGTAGGATGTACAATTTATAGCCTCGGCCCAAAACTTTGGTGGCAAAGTCTTAGCCTTGATCATCCAGGTTTCCATCTCATTCAATGACCCGTTCTTTCTCTCAGCAACACCATTTTACTGTGGTGTGTAAGGGATCGAATGCTGCATCTGAATACCTACATATTTACAATATTGAATGAACTCATACTTGACATACTCACGACCATTGTCACATCTGAGGATCTTGAGTTTACTCCCGAACTTGTTTTCAACCAAGGCTTTAAAGACTTTGAAGAGGTCAAAAACTTCAGACTTATGCTTTAGGAAGTAAACTCAACAATACCTAGAAAAGTGATCTATGAAGGTCAGTGCATATTTGGCTTGACTCATGGACATACGAGGAAATTGCTGTAAAGGAAATTTTCCTATGGCTAGGGTTTAAGAGGCCATCAACGTACTGGGGTTGAAAGACAGATGCATAATGTCCAGTAAGCATATATAAGCAATTTCAAAGATTAGAATGGTTCATACCTTAGCCAAATGAAGGTTGATCCAAGAATCCCTTCAATCCTCTTCTTGCTCCTCTTGCTCCTCTGGCTCCAAGAGACCTGCAAAACGAATTATACCTTCCTCAAACCAAATAGACTATATGAAAGGATATTATATTCAATGAAACATGAAAACATAATCTGATAAATAACATCATATAATCATAATCAGAGATTCAATATAGAAGACACATTGATTTGGGAAGAAGAATGACATCACATCTCTATTAATCTTGAAAACAAGTACAAATATACCTTCTCTCCAAATTCGGCACCTCACGAAACCTTGATATGGGTCTGCTACTTCTCTTCTCCAAGGAGCTCAGCCTCCAAGCTCTGCAACACAAGAAGAAAGATTCTAGGGCAAAGGTGTGGACAAAGAGAGCTCCAAATCCTCCAGCATAACAATGCAAAGATTCCAGTCCCCTCTCATGGAACTCCATACCTCTATTTATATTCTTAATGAAGAGTTAGGGTCGAAGACAAAGTAGTTACAACTGAAGGAGTCAGTTGCATAACTACCCAAACTACCCAAATTTCGAAATACATATTTTTTGACATTTTTTGGAGGCATATGCGAGTATTATATATAGACAGTCGTGTACATATACGGGTTTCCTTAAGGAAACTCACGTACACATAAAAAAAAACTCATTTTTAGGGTACTTCTATGCATTTACAAAGTTTTTTGTCTTCTAGAAAGTTTTAGCTAACAAAGATACCTTTCCAATGGTGCAGAGATGAGGTCAAACAAAGTTATAGAACTCAAGATATGGGTCCTCCAAGTTAGGTGATTTTTCAGTGACTTTTCATGAAGTGTCGTTATGGAAGTGTCGACATGCGATGAAAACATAGGAAAGTGGTCACAAGAAGGGATGTGTCATTTTGAGCTATAACAGATGCCCCCTAATGTATGAGGTTAGAGGGGAAGATCATAGCCAAAACATTATAAAGAAAATAGCTGAATATGGAGAGAGCAAAGAATCCAAGATCAAAAGGCTCGAACAAAGGTAGCTGAAAGAGAGATAAATGTCAGAAAAAACTGATCTCTTGGACATACAAGTCCATACAAAACATTTCCATAAAGATCCAGGTGGATCCAACATATGTATAACTGATGAAACTATCATGGTCTCTCAATATGCAAAAAGGAGCCAAATCAAATCTAAATGAGTCATGGCCACAAATAAACAAGGTGGATCCATGCTCAACAATCGATCATAGCCACAAAAATACAAGGTGGATCTATGTCTCAGCAAAATGTCATATAAAATGTAACAAGCTCTTGCGTAACTTGGGAAATAGAAAAATGATGATGCTACTGTCTGCTCAATGTCTTCAATCCAAACTGCCCAAAATGTACGAATCCTAACCATGAGAATAAAGGAGTTGAGGTTGAACATGAAAAAAATCTTTTGATTACTAGTCAATGATGAAAAACGTTAACAAACGCGATGGAAACCACCATTAATTAAAATGGTCCCCAAGGCACCTAGTACATTCTAACAAGTGTGAGTACAAGGACTTGAGGTTGAACACTTGAATAATCCATTGATTAGGAGACATTAAGGTATTCCCACTACCCAATAGTGAGGGAAATTGCCACTGATGAATACAATCTGCAAGGTACTATCATAAAACTCTAAATCTTATTCCCAGAGCAATATGTGTTGTAGTCAATAGGAAGAGATCCGTTGGAAGGAATGAATTAAGGAATCCTTCATCATCCAACATGAGGTAATTCAAAGACTAATTGGATCTGGAATTGGTATATAATTTCACAACAAGGACCGCCGAAGACATGATGCATATGAACTGATACCAAGGAATGGCCGACACAAAAGGTCAAGGCAACTGCAGAATGGCCGACAAAGGTTTAATCCTTGAACAATGAGAATGACACAAAAGTGACTTAGGAAAATTTTGACACAAAAGGAACAACGAAACAAATATGCAATGTAGGAGACATTTACAGATTCCCCATATAATTGGAAAAGAGACCAACTGGAGGAATAAGAAAATCTGAATCAAGATAAGGTCAAAATACTAGGACCCAACTATTTATAGACTCAAAACTAGTGCTTTGTTCAAAGAAACAATACTTGATGCCTTCCCCTCTTTCTTGTAAAGGTTTAACGAGTCCAAGAAAGAAAAATTGGGACCATCTTCATTTTTGGAAAGCTCGAAGAAAAGACAGAAGACTGCTTGATAAAGCATTTATTCATCGATTTTACGAGACCGAACTAGTAGATGCTTGGAAGTGTTTTAATAGTTTAGAGAGTCTGAAAAATCTAAAGAAGACTCCAGAGGGGTGCTTTTTCGTTCTATTTAGTCTCCTGAGGCCAAAAAAGTATAAAACAAACCATAGAAGAACTCTCTTAGCTTCCAAAGAAGTAAGGTGCACCTTTTTTTGTATTTATTCAGGAAGGTCCGAAAAAGGTTAAATTACCACCTACCCAACGCTCCTTCAAAAGCAACATATAGCCTGAGTTTTATGAGTGTGAAGGAAGGAAAGATCACTTGGAAAGATCCATTTGATTACAAGAAATGGGGCTTACAACAATAAACTCTATTCTTTGTTCTTTAGGGTTTAAATAGCATGACAAAGACATAAAGTATACTCACACAGGGGGCTCCTTTTCCATAAATTTAGTCCCTCAGGTCCGGAAAAGCGAGAAACCTATACTTGAGAATACTCTTCTCAATTCCAAATAAAAGAGAGTGTTCCTTTCTTGTATTATTCCACATGGTCTGAGAGAGCGATAACCTACCACCAATGTGGATTCCCATTAACATATTCTTAACGAGCCTGAACAGACAAGTTTACTCGGCAATTCAGTCTATTTTGAGGAGTCAGAATTAGGCCTAAAGAAATTCAATATCTTTCTCGTGAAGTTTTAACGAGTCCTGAAAAGTCAAATCGTGGCCTACTTACTATTTTTAACGAGCTCGAAGGAGAACATAAAGAATGCTCTAAATGCGAGGAGACAAGTGTCATAGGTAGGTGAAACTAGTTCCAAATGCAAGGAACAAACCTATGCATAATGCAAGGAATATGAGAAGGATAAAGACACTCGAGGAATGTCTCTGCAAGGTAAAGGGTGTCAAGCTGCAAAGGAAAAATGATACAGGGCTTAGTAATGATGAGAACAAAGATGAGGGGTTATACAACAAGCTAAAAGTGTGGAAGCCGACATCATGCTCATAAGCGCGAGCAGGGAACATGCAAATGTAGTTACAGCTTGAACAACAAAACAAGGCCAGTAAATAGTTGTGAATCCAACTAAGAATCTTGTCTCCAAGAAATAACAACATCAGGATCATCTTCAAAAGAAAAGTTTTGATGCAGGTTACTTTGGAAAAAACACATGCGACTTTGCTATCTTCTACAAAAGGTAAAGTCAAGGCAGAATCGACCAAACAAGATTCTATAAAACCAAGGCTCGAGGGTTTATAATCAGTAAGATCAACATCAGAAGGAGAGAAAAAATCAACAAGGGATATAGAGTTTGCAAGAACAAACTCAGTATCACGGGAGTTGACAAATTCATAAGAAAAATAAAACTCATCAGGATCACTGACTTGCTGTTCAAAGGAAGAGTCAAAATACTCAACAAGACCAACATAAAAATAAAGGACAGGCTTACTAGGAAAATTAGGGTTAGAATTAGTCACAACTGAACCAACATCCAAAAGAAGGTCAAACTGTATCAAAGACTCTAGGAAGACTTCATCTGAAGGAAGGAGATCATCCGAGATAGGACACATGTCTAAACTTTCAAATGGATTGACAGAGTGGAGATTAGGCCCCATAGTCTATATAGGATGACTCACTTGGTCAACTTATGGGACCAAGTCCTCAGAAGGTAAGCATGAAAATAGAGGCTGCTTCTTAGTAGCAATTGAATGCAAAGGACATGAGGCCACATAGCTCACCCGTGGCGGGGTAGTGTCTACAGAAACACTAGGAATTAATAAAGGAAAGACCTGGTCTCTAATTGGGTCAGGAGATGGGTCAAGAAAATCCAACTGATCGATAGTGACAATTTCTTCACCATGATTAAATTACATCACACGAAAGAATGTTGACACCATAGCTTTCATGGCATAGACATAATCACGTCCAAGGAGCATATTGAAATCCAAGGGATCTTCTATCACCATGAAGTCAACTAACACATTCTTCCCACCCAAAGTAATAGGTGTTTGAGTGAAAATTCCCACAGCTATACTAGTTCTTCTATCAAACACCAGTAGCTGACTAGATGTTGACACAAGGCTGGGAGATCCCATGCCTCGCCAAGCACGAGTAGACAAGATATTGACTGAGGCTCCTTCATCAACAATACAACGAGAAATCATGTATGATTCAAATTTGACCTTTATTTGGAAAGGTGCATCAGAATGAAGGCGCAACTCAACTAGGATATCCCAATCAAGGGAAGCAATCCGAGATCTTGGTGGGGGTTGATCCTATACAAGTTCAATGCCCCGTTGTTCAGTAAGTTCTAAACTGGCAGTGAAGAAAATGTGACTAGTAGACACTTCACTCTCCAAAGGAAGAGTGGGAATGATCGAAAATGAATTCAATTCAACCGCTTCATGAAAGTAACACTCTGAAGGGAGAGTGGGATTGACCAAAGGTGACATTGGTTCAATCACATAAGGATCACTCTCTGAAAGAAGAGTGGAATCGACCAAATCTGAGATTGTTTCGACGACTTCATCAACCAAAGGTTGAGTAGGTTGTTGAGAAACTATAGGTTGTTCAGGAGACGGAAATTGTTGAGTCTTGGACCACACTCTTCACACCTCTGTGATAGCAGGGAACTGGTGAGTAATATGATATCCCTCGCATAGCTTACAAGGGAACTTAAATTTGCACTTTGAACGACTAGTTTTCTCAACGGTGTCAACATGACTAGTAGTGGATGAATTTTTTCTCTCAGCATGACCTACAGAGGCTGAGATTTCCCCCCCAGCATAACCACCAGAGGCTAGGTGATTGGGTCCAACTTGACTATGAGAGGCTGGTTGTTGAGAGACTTCAGGGTGTTCAAAAATGGGATGACCTTGGAACCAAACTCTTTTCACCTCCGCAATGGAAGGGCATTTATAAGTAAGGCGGTCTCCCTCACAAAGCTTACAAGGAAACTTGGGCTTCTGTTTTGAACGGTTATTCTTTTCAACAATGTCAACATGACTCGCAGTGGTTGATGGATTGTCTTCGGCATGAACCACAGAGGCTAAGATACTACCCCCAGCATAACCTGCAAAGGATGAGAGACTGGGTCTAACATGACTTGCATAGGTTGGACAGGAACCACCAGCATGATCAGTAGAGGGTGAATGGTTAGGATCAACATGCTTTGCAGCAGTTGAGTGTGTGCCCCCAGCATGAAATTTAGAGGCTAGGTGGATGGATCCAACATGAATTGCAAAGGTTGGATGGGGAGGTTCAACTTGAACATCAGAGGTTGAACAAGTGCCCTTAGCATGAACTTCATAAGCTGAGTGACTGGATCCAATGTGACCTAGAAAGGTTGGTAGGATCGCACCAGCATGATCAACAGAGGATAGATGGTGAAGATCAACTTGACTTGTAGAAGTTGAGTGCTTATATCCAACATGACTTGTAGAGGTTCGATAGGTGCCCCCAGCATGAACCACAGAGGCTGGGTGGTGAGGTTCAACTTGACTTGTAGAGTTTGGACAGGTTGCCCCTTACTTATGTTTCTTCTTCCTATTCCTCCTTCTTTTATTCCTTTTAGACTGTTGGTTACTAGTATCAGTACTTTCACCACATGAGGTAGAAGGAGGAGGAGAATCAACTACAGGTGAAGGGGAAGCAGTTTTGATTCCCTTGATATAAGGAGATTAATTGCGTAGCATTGGGGGCATTCATGACAGTTGCACTGGAAAACAACCACACCGGTATCCCTAGGGTGAATCCAGGCAAATTCAAGGTGGCCATCAAAGGAACACCAACATTCCCTATGAGAGGAATAGTACAAGGAGTTCCCAGCATGGGGATGTACTGGTTGATGTTCAAAGGGGTGTTAGCCATAGTTTCAAACTAGGAGACAAATTCTGAGGTTGACAAGAAACCAAAATTACAAAGCACACACCTAAAGGCACACTAAGCATAGACAAACCACACAACACTCACCAAAAATTCCTAAATCCAAACAGACAAATAGGTATGAGATATGCCTTCCAAAAGAAGGCTGATAGATAGTTACTTGGTGTCCATGTAGATTTTATTAGGCACAAGAGCAAGAATCACCCACTGCCCTCCCACACCTTCTACCAGGGTTACCTTCCAAGTCCATCCAAGGTCAACCAGAAATATCCTTTCGGTGTACCTGTGTATGAACCCTAGATGGCAAAAAGACTAATGGCTACCTTAACTATATTGACATTCTGGGGGGACAGTCGCAAGCCTGGTTCGTATGCATCAGTAGGGTATCAAAGCCTGAAACCCTATCTAAGACAAAATCCCCAGATGCGCAAAAACCTTGGTCTATGCTTTGACAAGGAATCATAGGGATATCTCCTCAGTCTAAGCCTCCATGCGACCTCGTTCTTAACTCCCGTTTGAGAGGAGCTTCCTAGATACAATCAACATAGAATAGGATTTGCCTAGTGATTGGCCAACTACGTTTGAAATTTAATACTTGTGGAGAGTTAAAACTCCCTAATCCAATAGTCTAGCCTAAGCTAGTTGGTATATGACCCTATAAAATAAATCTTACTAATAATTTTAAATTATATCATTTATTTTAAGGGTTTTTTTTAGTCAAAGGGTAAATGGTGTGAAATATGTGGTGTTTTGACTCAAAGTTGAAACAAAATGACTAAGAAAAGAGATATGAAATGCAAAAAGAAAAACTATTCTCTTTTTCTTTTTCAAATAGAAAATTGAAAGCCACAAAAGAACAATTTCTTTTTTATTTTTTCAAAAACAATGATATTCCATGCAATCTAGACGAAAAACTTAATCTACATGCATATAAAGAAAACATGTGTTTTTGTCTTTTTCTTTTATAAATGCAAAAGAAAAATTTACCTACAAAGTAAAGTATGTAGATAACAAGAACAAAGCAAAATGAACTCTGCTATGCAACCACCAAACAAACTATAGAATGCCCTAAAGTCAATATAAACCCTACTTGAAAGGAAGGCTTGTATAAAAGACAAGTCAACTATTTTGGCATGGTGAAGTTAACCAAAAAAAGAAGAAGGAAACAAACACCAACGAGCTTCTGAACTCAGACAAAGATCACTAACAGAGGCTAACGAGAAACATAAGCCAAAAATCAAGCCAAGCAAAGGGGGTGGGGGGAAAGAGTAGAGAGTAAACCCTAATGCTATAAAAAATGGTTACCACATAGATAAAGAACAACCAAAAGGGATGACACTAACTCCCTGGAGTCATGCACCTGCAGAGGACACCAATAGACCTACCAAACAGCCCACAACAGTAGAAAAAACCACAAAAATGAGGAAAAAACATTGTATTAGGGGCACACGCAAGTTGTATTACTGACATGCCACGTATCATATGCGAGTTGATAGTACAACAAGTCACATGTATAAGCAAACGTGGGTTTTATTACTATAAAGTTACGTATCGTAGGTGGGTTGATAGTATAAAAAGTCACGTGTACCAAACCAGACACGTGACTGTTAAGTCTGCAACTCGCGTATGGGTGGAAAAAATCCCCAAAAAGGTCAAAAACTGCCTAAGGAAGGTAGGGGAGGTGTTCTATCAGACTAAGAAGTTGTTCCTAAGTGGCATGAAATACCTGAAACCAATGCAAAAGACTGAAAGAAAGACAGAGAAACCCCAAACAGACAAGGCTCTCCCCAACGAAGTCGTCGGTTCTATTGTAAACGAAAGTTTCCTATGGCTAGGGTTTAAGAGGCCATGAAAGTACTGGGGTAGAAAGAGAGATGCATAATGTTCAACAAGCATATATAATCAAGTTTAGAGATTAGAATGGTTCATACCTTAGCCAAACAAAGGTTGATCCAAGAAGCCCTTCAATCCTCTTCTTGCTCCTCTTGCTCCTCTCGCTCCAAGAGACCTGCAAAATGAATTATACCTTCCTCAAACCAAATAGACCATATGAAAGGAGATTTTATTCAATGAAACATGAAAACATAATCTGATAAATAACATCATATAATCATAATCAGAGATTCAATATACAAGACACATTTATTTGGAAAGAAGAAGGACATCACATCTTTATTAATATTGAAAACAAGTACAAATATACCTTCTCTCCAAGTTTGGCACCTCACGAAACCTTGATCTAGTTCTGCTTCTTCTCTTCTCCAAGGAACTCAGCCTCCAAGCTATACAATACAAGGAGAAAGATTCTAGGGAAAAGGTGTGGGCAAAGAGAGCTCCAAATCCTCCAGCATAACAATGCAAAGATTCCAGTCCCCTCTCATGGACCTCCCTACCTCTATTTATATTCTTAATGAAGAGTTAGGGTCGAAGACAAAGTAGTTACAACTGAAGGAGTCACTTGCATAACTACCCAAACTACCCAAATTTTGAAATACATATTTTTTTGACATTTTCTGGAGGTGTACACGGGTATTATGTATAGACAGTCACGTACGTACATGGGTTTCCTTAAGGAAACTCACATACACATCAGAAAACTCATTTTTAGGGTATTTTTGGGCATTTTCAAACTTTGTTTCCTTCTGGAAAGTTTTAGCTAACATAGATACCTTTTGAACATTATAGAGATGAGGTCAAATGGAGTTACATAACTCAATATATGGGTCCTCCAAGCTATGTGTTTTTTCAGTGAGTTTTCATGAAGTGTCGTCATGGAAGTGTCGACATGCGACGAAAACATAGGAAAGTGGTCACAGGAAGAGATGTGTCATTTTGAGCTATAACATAAATGGACCATCAATGTCACTATGGACCAACTCAAGAGGTGCAGAGGTTCTCTCATGACTAGCTCTCTCAAATTTGTGCTCTGGGTGTTTTCCTAGGATACAACCTTGACAAACACCTTTGGAAAACTTGATCTTTGGTAACCCTATGGCCATATCATTTTTACTCAAATCAGAAAGATACTTGTAGTTAAGATGGACAAATATTTCATGCCAAAGCTTACTTTCCTTATTAGCATGAATCAGAAAAGTAGAGGGGTTTGAGTAGGGTAGAAAATGGGAAAACATGTGTACCTTCGAAGTGTGATCAACAACACCTTTTGCTATGAATTTACCATTCGAAATCTCAGTGATTTCAACATCATCAGGGGAGAAGATGACCTTCTTTGGAGACCTATTGTGAGTCATCTGATACACTGACAAGAGATTATAGGAAAGACTTGGAACATACAACACATTATTGAACTTACCATGGTCAAGATCAATCCTTCCTTTCCCCAAATTCTCAGTGAGAGAGCCATCTCCCAAAACTATTGGTGGACCTTTCGACATGTCAAGAGAGGAGAATGCCTCTTTGGTCAAAACCATATGTCTAGAAGCTCCATATTCTATCATGAATCTAGGTGAGCTTGATGTGCTAGCAACCAAGGCATGTACTCTCTCTCTGTCCTCTGAATTTGATCCTCCTTCCCTCTTCTTTGAGCAATTAGGAAGGGAGATGTTATTCTTCTCTAGGATTTGGGTCAACATGTCAATTTTCTTCTTCATACAAGAGCTCTCAGGATGATAGCCCTTAGTGTAGTATGTGCACTTGCCCATTTCTCCTTTTTTATTCTTCTTCTGGAAGTTCTTCTTGGAACCTTGGGGCTCCTCTTGAGACTTGTTCTTGTCTCTCTTTTGCTCAGGTGGCATTTTAGCTTTTTTCTTGCTTTTTGAATCCACCCTTGAATCTCCAGCAACCAAAGCTTGGTCTTTGGAAGTTTTTATGGTGCCCATCATCACCAACTTTTCGTGTTCTTGTGTGAGGGATTCCATGAACTCTACAAGCTTAGGCATCTTCCAGGCTCGAGCTGTCAACTTGGTGGCATGGAAGGTCGAAAAAAACACTGAATAGTCAAGGACAAGCTTCAAGAGTATGGCCAAAACTAGTTTCTCTTCCTTCTTTTTGATCCCACACTGTTTTAGCTGCAAAACAAGGGCTTTAAACTTGGAAAAATAGAGTTGCAAGGATTTGAAGTTACTGGGACTCAAGGAGATTAGCTCATTCTCAATTTGATGTCTTCTCAGCTCATCTGTCTTACCAAAAATCTCTACAAGCTTCTCCCAAAATTCATTAGGTGATGTCAATCGATCAAGATGGAAGAGGAGGTCTCTTGAAATTCTCAGACACAAAAGACCATAGGCCTCATCCCTCCTGTTGTGCCATTTGATTTTCCCTGCAGCTGCATTGGGCTTTTCCTTAGTTGCCATAGTAACCCTGTAGAGACCTTTCACTCTCAAAAACATCTCCATCTCATATTTCCACTCAAATAAATTGAATGGACTCAAGATGATGTTATAAAATTGGTCCATAGCTTAGAAACTATGCCCTTCAGTCAACAGAATATGCTCCCAGTCAAGATGTTGAACTTGCAATAGCAATATGGAAGGAGATAAATTGATATACAAAGGCTCTGATACCCTGTGGAAATTCAACACAAGAGATATAACAATTACACTCACAAAATTGCTAATCAAACTTGCAAAACTAACATCAAAGGAGATTGAAATTGGAGCATAACACTAATCTGTATTGAATAAGTGTACAATATCCAACCTTGTGAAGTAATAGTCTATTGAAATATATAATTACATGATAGATTCAAATGCATAAGTATGCCATTCGAAAAGGTCAAAATGTAGGCTTACTAAATCTAGTCAAATCCCCCATAGGTGCATAAAGCAACTTCCAAATCCACTAAGATGCTCATGAATTGGATAATTCAAGTAGGGAATCTAATGAGGGATGGAAAGAAAACACATACATGATTTTATTAGGATAAAAGAAAGGAGGATGATGTGGGAAAAAAACAAGTCAACTACACCTAGTCTAGCTTTTCCTTTTCCCTTAATTCTCAATAAAACAAGCATCTTTTCAGAAAAAGCAGATATGCACTTTGGAGGATTTGGAATAAATAAGACATGCTAAATATGGTTTCCAGGAGGTTTCCCAAGTGCTCCATGACTCAGTTTTAGCAAGTGTTGACTTCTAAGTCATGTAGAAGGCAACTAGCATAGAGTGGAATCTAGAAGACTAGGTAATAAGACAAAAATCATTTAATTAATGTCTAAGGTAGGAAATTATGGGTTGATTATTCTAACATAAAAAAAAAGAATGCTGGCAATATGAAATATGCCAACAGAGAAAAATATAGAGTTGGATTTTAATGGTGATAATTTTGTTTCTCTAGATTTTAATTAGTTCTTTGGTTGATAGTTTTATTAGTTAATATTAATATGATCTAGCCTTATTTGATTTTATTCATAGAGTCTAGAACTTACAACATGAGAGAATACTAAAATTTAAACAAATAGTAAAGATGGAAAAGTAATGGAGAAATAATTAAAAACCCTATAAATTTCTATAGAAACTGATATAAACATAAAGGACAATCTAATTAGTAAGAAATCTATTCTATATTATCCTAACTATTCCATCATGTTTAAGTAAAGAGAATGTTGCTATACAAAAATATTTATAGCTAGGGTTTATATGAACATGTAAACTAAAATAAGCCTAGTTGCTTTTAAGTCTATGGGAACAAAATAACCTAGCTACAACAGACAAATACTATTTATCCTTCCAGGATTTAATCTCTTCATTTATTAAGGAAACCTGCATAAAATATAATGAAGATCAAGAAAACTCATACCTGCAAGTTGAAGCTATTTAATGGTTGAAAACCCTGCACACTCAAACACACATCACTAACAAGGACACAGATAGTTCTGACCTTTGTTCAGTTAACCGAATAACTTGGGAACTACCATGTTCCACCCAACCATGACCCAGAACCATTCTTGGTTTCAATCCAAATCCCCCGAAGCTGGTTACAACATGCAAGTAGCTTAGAGCTCCTAAGGCAAGGCTTCCCTATCTAGGATAACAGGTTATGTATCAGTTTCCTTTTGCTCTAGAGAAAAATGCTCTCCAAGAACTCTCTTAAGAATAATCAGGTAGAATCATGGAATAATTACAAGATCCCCAAGCCTCTCTTTGGCTTGGGTGTTTATATACATATTTTTCAGGAAAATGGGTAGTTAAATCAAGAATCATTTGTTTTCTTGAAATAATCCTTTTTACTTAATTTAGGTAAATTTTATATTTATTTAAGTTTAACTTAGGAACTTTTTAGTAGTTCCTACTTTGACTCTTTTACGTATTTAATATCTAATTAATATTAGTAACAATAATAATATATAGATCCTTTCATTATTATTCATAGTTTCTAGTATTATTACTTATGCTTACTCTTTTATACATATTATGTATAAACTATATATTTATATATATTATTTTTAACATTTTTACTTTAGGTATCATATAACATGATCCTAATCACATGACACTTTTCTTTTTAGCTTATAGTCACTTCTTTATTAAGGCCTTTAGGTAGGGGTTAGCTCAACTAGGTTAGGCAACTCTAAACCTCCTTCCATGTTGGATTACCTCGTTTAACATGGTAGTTCTTCAGTACTTGATGAGATATAGAAATTTGAAATTTCATTTAAGAACTTAAAAATAAGTAAGACGAGATCAATGTTTTATCGAAATCATTTTTACTTAACATTATTAACTTTTCAGTAACTCCTAGCATTTGTCCAGAGCCTATACTCAACGCTAAGAAATAGTGAGTTACAAACTTAGTGCAATTCCAGAGATCCTCATTCAACACTAATGCTATGATGTATTTGTAGGATACAACTAGGGATACAATGTCCAAGGATCCGATGTTCCAAATATTATGCTCAACATCAACTTGGAATGGTCCAGGTATTATGCTTAACACTTCCAACTCTTATCTTTTCATGTACTTCAAAGCTTCATGCTCAACACAAATGTTTCATAACTCATGTAATGGAGAGTCTCTCACTCAACACAAACATTATAATACACATGTGCTCTAGAGCCTCCTGTTCAATAAAAACATCAAATACTAATGCTCTATAGAGATTCTCTCTCAACACAAACATCAAATATTCATGTTCCTCAGAGCTCGCACTCAACTCAAACATCCATCAATTATGTGCTTCAGTGTCCACTCCCAACACATGAAATCATATACATAAAACATATGCAATTGGATAATTCCCAATATATCAAACAAATCATCATTCTCATGTGTAGTGGGGTCTTATGCCCAATATACAAAATAAAACATTAAAGCAACATCGTATGCAACGGGGCTTATTCTCATGAGTTTCATGTCAAAAATTTCAGATATTACAATGAAAATACCAGTCACAACTCTTTTTTTTCCTTGGCATGACACCACGAATTTCTTTTTCCCTTTTATTGGTATTTTTTTTATCGATTCCAAAATCATGAATTTTTTTCTTTACCAACTTGTGGTTAGGTTCATATTTTATTGCATCGTCTAACTTGTCACATATAAAACCAAAACCTTATGATCTTTGCTCATATGTAGGACCATAAATAAATATTTTTTGTGTATCAATAATGTTGAATTTCTTCCCTATATCCTTTTGAATTTCAAGATTGGAAAGGTTTCCTCTGCAAGGATGCACAACATTGATTTGAAATCAACGTCTCAATCTTGGTTCATCTATAAGTTGTTTGATGCACACAGTTGGACGATAATTTATTTTTTTAACATCCATTTTTCTTTGGATTTTAGAGAAATATCTGAAAAAAAATATGTATTGTATCATGAAGACAAACATATTCACAAGTAAATAATACAATTAATAACACTAGAAGAAATGCGGCATTGCAAACAAAACTATAACATAATAATAAAATTTAAACTATAACAAATAACAAAATGCAAGCTGCATAACATATACAATTGTTACATGCATGTCCATAGTTTCATTTATTGAGATCATTGCCATGTCCTCTGTTAACCAATCATTTAATAAAATTTATGTAGCACAGTTTGTCATTCCATTCTCATTTAATCAATATAACTAAATATTTCAATAAATAAATTTACTTGTCAAGATAAATACTTGATAGACATTTAGATATGGTCTTTACATAACATAACGATAATAAATAGTTAAAGAAATTTACATATTAACAATTTCAATATATTAGCAAACATTTCATTTATGTATGTAATATTGATAGAAGTATGGATTACAAAAATAAAGATAATAAATGGTTAAATAAATATACATATTAGAAATTTCAATATAATAACAATCATTTCATTTATGTATGTAAATATCGATACAAGTATGGATTATGTAAAAATCATTTTTTTAATTTAATTGCAACACCTATAACAAATGCTTGCAACAAAGGGGCATGCCAATCATTTTTGTACTACTCATATATAATTTTTTCAACATATAGAAATGTGAATAGTGTTTGAGATGAATCCATACTGAAACATGTAAATAGATCTATTTATACAATAAGACAATCAAGTCACATAGTTACTTCACAGTTGTGATGGTTATGTTGAAATGGATTACAACTTTTGTTCTTCTTTCTTCGTGATTGTAGCATATGCACTTTTTTTAATCTTTGCATACCTTTCAAATGTAAAAGGAAGAAATATCTATAAACCTTCAATAGATTTGACTCTTTAAATTGTTGTGAAAGTTAAACCTTGCCTCTCTGCATTACTGATATCAATTATTTCCCTTTGTAAATTCAAACCTTGTGATTTGTGTGTGGTGAGAGCCCAAGCCATACACAATGGGATATGCTTGTGGTTTCCTCTACAAATAGGTGTTACAGATACACTATTAGGATATCTTGTGTCCCATGGTAAACCAATGTAATCATCAAAAGAGTATGTAGCATACATTGGTAGTTGTGGTGGTTTATATCCTTCAGAGAAAAAGATGTTTTGAACTGTCCCAAGTGCTCCATTTACAAACCCTTCTTCCACCCACACATTACTTGTCAACATGACTTGTTCTATAGCACATAAAAGGACTTCTTATTGAAGTTTCTCATCATCAGCATCATTGAAATATTTACTCTTGGTATGTTCGGTAATGCATCGTGCTATAGGAGTACTAAGTGATTTTAGCATGCATATATTATGTACATTTACCAAGGTGTTCATTGGAAACAAATGGAATTCTGACTTGAAAGTATTAGTTTCAATAAAGCCCATAGTTGCATCTATTCATGACATTAAAATATTCAAATCATCCTCTATTGGTTTTTCATTTCTGATGTGTGTTAACAACCTTTTAAAATTGAGTTGATTTGGATATGTCCCTTGTTAATGAAATATTGTATCCAATGTAACAACCTTTCTGAAATATTTCCAAAAAACCCTAACGAGCATGTTTCTTACATATAATGGTTTATCTTTGATAGGATGAAACTATCCATAGTCTCCAACAAGAATAAATTTGTTTTCCACCAAAATGGAACTGACTTATTTTCTGGAAATGCTTCATGTATATGTGAATCAATTTGTATCAACAACCTTGGCCATATGAAACTCATTTCATCAATTAAAATGTGTGTAACGTCCATCATTTATTCTTGGAATACAAAAAGTGCTTAACCATGTAAAGTTTTAAAGTCTTTAATCGGAATTCTAAGGGCTGAGTTAATCATCTTAGCTCGTATGTTGAAGGAAGATACACCAGTAGGTGCTAGCAATAGTAGATGGATTTTTCCATTTCTTAAATGCAATGAAAATTCTTGCGAGATACAGTGTATAAGGTAAGACTTTTCAGTTCCTGCACTTCCTTGGATGATCATCTTGAGTGGGTTTGCATTTAGTCCTTCATTGAAATGTTCAATAATAGCTTCAAAACAAAGATGTTGCTTATCAAAAAATGAGGATGGAGTAGATGATCTAGAATGGGAGAGATATTGTATGGATCCACTTGAACATGCATTTTTAATGAAATATGTTCGGTCTTATAATTGTTTAATTAAACATGTAGTACTATTCCACGCGTGGATCAAGTTGAAGTCTCTATGACCAAGAGTTTCAATTTATAACACTAGAACAATATTAGGAGGAGCAAGACGAGATAAAAACTCCCACACATCCATATGATTGTCATTATTGATTTCCTCTTGATGTGTATCATCATATTATTCATTGTTATCTGGTACCAAAGGTATCTTATTAACATGCCAATATCAATATCTAAAGTTCCTCCAATTGTGAATAATGATTTTTGTGTTTATGCCAATATCAATCAAAATGTTTTTGGATGATTTATAGAGAAGTAATTCACCGAGGAAACATTATTCAAAGGTAACTAAATTATCCTTAGGAACTTCAAATAACCATGGGCATACTCGAACTATAACAAGCTTAACTATTGCCTTCCACGGTTCTTTATTACGTTGTGCACTGAAAGACTAGGATTTTGTAGTGTCAATTAATGATAAGTGATCAAGGAATGGAGGTCTATTTTGGTATAGTTATAAACCCCCATAATTTGACTGCAATTTGTTCTAATCTAAGTTGGAAAAAACTCTTTTGTTTCTACCAACATTAACTTAAACAAATATACGTCTATAAATAACAAGGGGAATCTTTAGCAACATATGATGCATTTCCTATGGTCCTATATCTCTTTCCACAATTGTTTTAATAAGAAATGTTTTTATATGCACATATAAAGGGAATTTCAGAGTCAACAAAATTGGAAATTATTGTCAACATGTCTTTATAGCTTTCTGATATTCTCTCAGCTTTTGAAGCATACTTTGCAATGTATTTCAAAACTGCATGACATTAAATAACTGACTGGAAATCAAAATTGGCATGCCACATTGAAAGAAGAGGAATATTATGAACATTTAACCTTTCGTTGTTACGTACAAGTTCATATTTTTTGTATCCTTTTCCATTGACAAATAACTTCGACTGGTGTTGAATTTCCCATGGGGCATTGTATCAACCCATGTAGGAGGAACCTTGTTTTTGTAAACATGAATGAACATTGCATCTTCTGTGTCGTTGCACTTGAGTTGTTAATTTCTCATAATCATTAAGGGGATTGGTATTGAATATTTCACTGGTATCCAATAAGAAAGGATCTTCCTTTAGATGTCGATGAATAGAAATATTATTGTCGTGGGAATTACGAGGATTCCCTATTGTTACATAATTGTCAAAGTATCGTCTTGCTTCATCACCTCTTCATGTGTCTTTCCAATCCAATTGTTCCATGTTTGACGCACCTTCTAACCACAAGAAGCCATGGATATGTTTTGATCCCCTATGTTTCCATTCATACCTATGAAACTCATCATGTAACAATGATATTAGTGTGCAACAAAATTTCAAGTAATAACACAAAATGTTTGGTTTAAATATAAAATAAGGAAATGATGTACCGGTACCAATAGCATTTAGCATGAAGATATTTCACAATTATTTCTTCAGGGAAAATACTGGAATGTTCATGCATATACTTTTCAACAATATGTGGATAGTTTATAACATTATCATTTCTCCATCTATTTTTGTTTTCTGGATATATAGGTGCACAAATGAGCATAACTTTATGTAGGTGTGGACACTTGGTATTAGTTGCACTTAGATTGAAAAACAAAGCTGGGAAACCAATTTGTGATATCATGTCAGTAAGCTCACTGCGACATGTGTTCCAATATGCCTTTGTTCCTCGAAGACCATGGATAATTTTAGGAGAGAAATTTATCCCATGGGCTATTTTTCCATATTTTTATCGAAAAAAACGATTCACCGTTTTTCACTTTTTAAAGCTCTATTTCGCCCAATTTTGATGGGTAAAACATTTTCACCCTAAAAATTGCCAAATTATTATATAAAAAATATAAAATCCTTGGAAATTAAAATATTTTTAAAAAAATATCTCCAAACATTTTATAGTTGATGTTTTAAGAAAGTGTAAGATTCGCCAACATTTATACACTTTTAAATAAGTATGGATCCTTAAAATCATTCCTATCGAAGACGTGAACGAAAACGCATTAATTGTTTAGCTAAGTTGATGTTTGGAAATTCACTGAGATCCTTACATAAATATTCAATTGTGGTAGGCATGTCATCTTTAATGTTTGTTTTTCATGAATAAAGAAGTTGTTCCTTGGATTCAATGTCTCATAATCATGTTCAATAAACATATCGAAACCTTGGATGTTTTCCAAACCTTTGGTCACAATATTTAAGTAGGTAGAACCCATACTCATGTAAGGAAACGATCTTCGAACGTAGTTGCAACCAATCAACAATGTGGGTGGGAAACAATGTTGGAAATTTCATTTCAAACAAACCTTATGTGTTGTATTCATTTATTGGATACAAACCAATCTCTAGCCATTATGTTTGGAAATCTAACAAAGAATATTATTTGTTAACAATGTTTTCTATCTCTTCTATTTTTCTTTCTTCATTTTTCATTCTAGATGTAAATTAAGAAGGATGAGTTTTGATTTCATCAATTCCAAATCTGTCAATGTCAAGATCATTCTCTTCTGAGTCAGCTAGATCAAATTTGATAGAACACAATCTAGCGGAGACATATGTTGGTTGGCCTGAGAGACATACAACTAATTCTATATCAATTTCAAAATCTCAATAATATTTATCCATTTGGATTTTGTAATGTGCTACATTCAATACTCCCAACCTACTAACAATGAAATCATAGTGCTTTGATGAAGGCCCTTCTCTTCTGACAATTAATGTCTCTAGGTATTCTATTTGACAAGGAAGTGTCTTAACAATTGAAATGATATCTTGTGGGAAGCTAATTGTATGACCACTGTATTTATATTGACCTCCATGTGCATGTGGGACCTATAGTATTGGATTCACTCGTGTTATTAGCATTTCCTCAACATGTGTCAAAATTGATAAAAAAAATAGGTTGTTTTCCAGTTGTTTATATCTTGAGAGAAATTATGGATATCACACTTTTTCCTACATCTCACATAAATAGGTCCTTCATCTCGTCTGACTCAACAATGGTTCTAGGGTAGGATTCAATATAGTCATTACACATTTGCACAATTGACAATTTATCAATTTGGGTACGAAATTTTTTATGGAAAGGGGACATTTATAAATTGAAACCATGATCTCGAGCATGAACATTATCATACAATGTCATGTAATCCTTATACCTTTGTTCCATGTTTATAAATATTTTTTCCATAAATACGATCTAGGGATGGTTCAATAATCCCGTTCAACATTTCTTTACAATTGTCGTTATATGTAGCTGTTGATGCCAAAAGTTGACTCCGATGATTTTCTCTCCTAATTATATCATATATGCTCTAGAATTTAGTGGGCTCATCTTCAGAATCAATGATGTTAAAAAAGAGATGACTATGATGTTCTATCCTTTGTCTATTGATTTGTGCATTATTCTTTTCGTAGTTTAAACGGTGTTTCCTATTAATATCTTCTTTTTTCCTAATAGTATCTTCGTAGGGGTTATTTTTTTGTGTCAGATGGTGTTTTCAGCGACTTCTTCTCACTGATGCAATTATTATTTTTATCTGATGACATATCTACATGAACATATAACAATTATCTAGTTTGAAACAATATTAGTGAAGGAAGACATGTTATAGGTTTAACAAGAAGAATAAAAAACATAAAATTGTTGAACTTTTTACAAATAAAATGTTATAGTCTTTCTATTTTCCAAGAACACCAATATATGAACTAATATGACATTCAAATTTATATCCAAGACATCTCAAATTAAAATGGCATGTATGATATATTTGTATTTCAAACTGAATGTACATTTCAGAACTCTTAAAAAGTCATTTTGGAAGAAATGGATCCAATAAATATGATACTTAAGTAGTAATGCGAGATGTCAATTTACATAAGGTACATGAAAGTAACATTCTATATATGTTTATATCATCCATTCAAAACAAATCATCAATTGAATCTATGTTTGGGAAACTTAGAATGATCGAAATGTTGTTTACAAGCTCAACAACACTTAGTTGTGTTGGAACGTCAAGTTTGGAATATATAGATTCCAACATTCGATATCCATCTACGCCATTATAAAGTGCATCACTGAATTCATAGAAGACAAAATCAAGACAATTTTATTTGCATATGAGCATGTAGTTATCAATTGTTGCAACATGAAAATATCCATTGCATTTTGTATTGATGTCTGAGGTCAAATTATACATGAAAATCCATTGTAGTCGATCTTCAACTCATCCAATTATTCTAGATGAATTTATTGGAATTATTGAATCAACTTGAATGGTTGTTTCTTCTACAGACCACACTATAGTTCTTTGATCGTTGATAAAATAAAGAAGTTCACTTCGACGACTTGCTAATTTAATAGATATTGTTGAATTTGAGTGCAGAATAAACTGAAATCTCCATTTCTTATTCTCAATATCTATCCAACATATCTTGTATAGACATATATGATTAGCTCTGGAAATCATATGACTATGCACCCAATACATTGTTC
Source organism: Pseudotsuga menziesii (assembly GCA_001517045.1). Taxonomy (NCBI): domain Eukaryota; kingdom Viridiplantae; phylum Streptophyta; class Pinopsida; order Pinales; family Pinaceae; genus Pseudotsuga; species Pseudotsuga menziesii. Next base: position 649,451 of record LPNX010027541.1, read on the forward strand.
CATTATGCAGTATGATATTTTTTTGTGGTCGAACATCACCATATGGATGGCATGTTTGTCTCCACTGCATGTGAAGACTGGTAGAAATAAAAAAAAATTGTTTGAAATTATGCCTAAACATGTTTCAGAGCTTCCCAATAATATTTTTGTTGTTGAACATTTCTTAACAATGCAAATAAACCCCAATCCACAAGATCAAGAGACCCTATAAATGTACAAGTCTTTGTGAAAGGATTGATGATGTAGTAGTTTCTTTTTGGATATAGGTTACTAGCTGATGAAACTAAAACAATTGAACCACTTGTGAATTCAATTTTTTAGTCATTGTTTAGAAGTGGCATAGATAGAGATGAACAATTTCCTATTTTGGTAATGTAACAACCATTGAATCGTTGTCTAGAACAAGGGCCAAAATTAACTAAACCTCCATATTCTTTAGTTTGATGATGTTTCCATTTTGAGATAAAATCATTATGAGACAACTTTCAACTCCATCCTTTGCAAACCATTTTTAAATGAATTTAATCATCGATAAAGAAACCAAAGAAAAATTGTTTCAAGTATGTCTATTGGTGATGAGCTCCAAATCGTAGGGACCATATCCATTTCTATGATATAACATAAAATAATGTGTTAGAAATTGATGAACATAAATATTCATTCATTTTAAAAAAGCGAAAAAACACACTTTGTTTATTTATTGATTTTGTTAGCAATAAATATCATTACCATTTTTTACACTAAGTGAATCATATTTTTTAATATTATATGTAATATTGAAGTGCATGATAGAATTACAAGATATAAAGAAGATCACAAGAATTTGCATACATTCAAAAAAACAAAACATTATTTTGGCATATTTTTTGTGTTTTTTAATTTGCATGTAGATAAGGATTACATTCTGTAGGATAATATGAAAATATCACCAAAACTCACATAATATGCAAAAGAAAACATCTAGGTTCATATTGTTTACATGCCATAATGATCGAACAACTCACTCCAATTTGTAGGCAAAGGGCTCAAATCATTGAACCCTTCCATGCTTGGAGTAAGTGGGAAAGTTTTTTTAGACATGATAATATTGGTGCAATGGTGATCTATTGGAATAGGTAAACGAAGATTCAAGATCAGTGATCCTTCATGATGTCCTACACAACTAACCTCACAAGTGTTGAGGTCTTAATATTGTTAGGATATTTAGACACTTAGGAGTTAGTTAAGATAAACTTGTGAAATATATCCATTAGGTAAAGTGTGTTTCTTTAGTATGCATTAGTATGTATTTATAAATACTCCAATCCAACGGTCGCGATATGTTCTAGACATAGAGTGATCCGATGGTTCAACTTCTCTTAGATCATACCTACCCTTGATTCGTGGCTTAACACTCGATTGGTCAATGATCTATATTTAAAGACCATGGAGTGTCCTTGGCTAGTTGATCGATTATGAGAAGCTCATTTGTAACTTTCTTTCTTTTGCATAATAAATTGCTCCAAGTAGCTATTTGGCTAGGGTCGTGGACTGTTTCCCTCTCAAGGGTTTTAACCACATCAAAACATCGGTGTGTTTCTCTGTGATATGTTTTGTGTGAGTGGATGCTCTTGGTGTTTGGTATTTTGGCAGTACCCTGTGTAGTCAAACATGGTATCAGAGCTTTTATGAAGAGCTGCTTATGTTTGTGATCTAGATCTTGAACCGGTGTTGCCAAAACTTTGAAAGGTTTTTTGGTTCTAGAGTTTCTATGTATTTGTGGCTTGTGGGACCTATTCCATTGCATCTGGAGCATTGTTTCCATTGGGAAATAGTTTTCATTTCATCGAAAACCATTTTTTTATTATCCAGAAACACCCATTTCGACAAATATGAAGGTATAATGTTACGGTGATGGATTTTTTTTATTTTATTTTCTAAATCTTTGATATATTTATCAGTTTTATTATCTAGATATTTATTGTTTTTTAGTCTCGGATTGTTTCCTTCCATGTCTACGTATGCTCTTTGCCATGCACCTTGTGCAATCACGGCGAATCAAAAGTAGAAAGGGAAAGGCTTTTCTCGGCTGTGTATGGTCTTTGCCATGCACTTTGTGTGATCACGGTGAATCTGAAACAGAGAGAAAACATAGACTTTTTGGGTAAGATAACAAGATCTAACCTCACAAGCATGGAAATTTTTTTCGCTTTTTTTGTTTTTCGGTTTGTGGTGTGATTTGCAGGAGAAATAAGCAAGCACGGAAACCAAGAGAGAAGAGTAAAAAAAACACCCTTCCTCATTCCCTTCTTTTCTGTACATTTTAAACTTAGCTCACTTGGTCCAAAGTTGCTTTATTCCTTAATAAGTCTTGAGTTCAAGTCTTATTAAGTTACTTTTTAGTGCATGCAATTTCTATTTTCAAGTTACTTTATTGTAAAAGTGCATCTCACTTGAATAAAATAAAATAAAAGTGAGTCACTTGAGTTCTTTTTATTGTCACGTTATATTATTATAAAAGTGAACATCACTTATTATATGAAAGTGATTCACTTAAAAGCAACTTTCTTGTAAGTGATTGTCAAAGGTTCTTTTTGGGAAGAAGGGGGCTCTTTTTTAGGTGATCAAGTTAATATTTGACATGTCACTATTGGGGACATCTTTAACATTTTCTTTGATCAAGCATAACTTCCTCATCTAGAATCAATTTTCAGTGCTATTTTTTTTAAACAGCCTAATGTTTCAAGCTCTTTGCATCCAAACAGTTAGTTTTTGTTCTTTAATCCATTATTTTACAATATGGCCACCCCTTAACTATTTATCATGGAAATCTTGTGTGGAGGATGTTCTACGAAGTAGGGTACTTTTCATAATTACCTCAGAGAAAAAAACAGAATCCACTGATGATGATAAGAAAATAAAATGGGAAAATAGACGTGATGAAGCTTGTGGATTGATTGTGATGTCAATCCCTACTAATTTGAGATTTCACATATCTGGCATTGATGAAACTGATGAAGCTTGGGAAAATTTGGAATCTGTGTTCGGTAAACACAATGAAATTCAAGGTCATCAACTTGATAATGACTTTATTTCTTTTAATCCAAGTGATTTTTCATCCATTTAAGATTATTTATCTAAATACAAAACCCTTAGACTCTTATGTGAAGAATGCAAGATTAAGAGAGAAGACAAACAATGTATTTATCATATTCTTTTCAAACCTGTACCTGCATATTCTGTTTTTGTATCTACATTTTACTCCACGAAAGAATCCTTGACTACAACTAGCTATCAAGAGCCTAGTCTTGAATCCTTTTGTGATTCCTTAATTAGAGAGCAAGATAAGATCATTTATCTTGGAATAATTAACAATGCAGATACATCTGGGAAATCCTTGTTTTCCTAACAGAAAGAAAATTCCAAGCCTCCCAAGAAAGAAAATTTTCACAATAATAAGCCCAACAAGAGTCCCAAATCCTCTCAGTAAGCTCCTTCTTTAAAAAATGACAAAGGATCCAAGCCAAAAGGAAAGAAGACCGAGGGTCATTTAAATTTTTGTGGGAAAGATAATCATGATGAATCTAAGTGTTTCAAGAAGATGACAACCTTGGAAGCAGCAATGAAGAAGAACCACATTAGCCTAGATTCATCTTCAGAATCTGCATCTCATGGACATGCACTTTGTGATTCTGGTTATTCTTATACTGCATGTTCTTATTATACTTCAAATGAATGGATCATTTACTCTAGAGCATATTATCATATGGCTAAGGATCAAGCCATATTTTCTACTATGCATGAATGTAACACCAAACAAATATTTGTTGGTGATGATAGTTCTCTAAGTGTTGTAGGATCTAGAACAGGTCTAATAGAAAATGGTCATTTTAGTGATGTACTATGTGATCCAATAATTTCCTCCAATTTGTTGCCAGTCTATCAAATCACTCATTCTGGTGAAGGTAAAACTGTAACATTTACACCTCACCAAGTTGTAATCAAGGATTTTAAAGATCCTCAACATTTTCTAGCTACCATAATTGTTGATGATATTACCAGGTTGTAAAACATTATAAACTTTTGGTCATCACCATTTCCTTCAGTTTTTGTTGCTCATAGTGATAACTTGAGAAGAATTTGGCATGAGCAATTTGGTCACTTAAATTATTGCTCATTACAACAACTATGTAAATACAATATGGTGACTAGTATTTCGATAGTATCTTGCAAGGATGGTGTTTTTTCTGGTTGTGTACTCAAAAAACATCATTGGAATAGTTTTGACAAACATGCCTCTTGGCACACCTTGGTTCCCGTGGATCTTGTGCATAGTGACTTGTGTAGTCCTCTTCCATCTGCTTCATTTTCCGGTTTCAAATATTTCTTAACTTGCATTGATGACTACTCCAGGCGCACTTGGGTTTACTTCCTAAAAATTAAGAGCGAAGTATTTAACATGTTCTTGGCCTACAAGGCTCTTGTTGAAAAACAATCTGGTCATCAAATTTTTAAGTTAAGATTTGAAAATGGAGGAGAATATGTTAACAAAAAATTCACTAATTTCTGCACTGAACAAGGAATCCAACAACAACACATTGTTCCATATACACCACAACAAAATGGTGTAGCTGAATGAAAGAACTAGACTTTAAAAGAAATGGCTAATTCTATGATCCAATCTAAGGGACTAAGTATTCAATATTGGGCTAAGGCCATAAATTATGAAAATTACATAGTTAATCGCACACCCACTAAAGTTTTACAAGGTATAACACCGAAAGAAGCATGGAGTAAAAATAAACCAGATGTAAGTCACTTCCGTGTGTTTGGTAGTGAAGCATGGGCTCACATTCCGGATGAAAATGAAAACCATTGCAACCTAAAATCGAAAAGTGCATATTTGTTAGATATTCTGAAGATGTAAAAGGTTATAGACTTCTTCATCCACATTCTCATGATATGATCATTAGAAGAGATGCTAAATTTGATGAAAATATCTTGTCCTATGATCCTAACTTGGAGGTTGTGCCATATTTGGCCTGTGAGCTTGATTCGGTGATTGTGCCTTATTCTACTTCCAACTTCCTTGATAGGTTTCCAAATCCAATTTCTGATCATGACAGTGAGGATGAAAATCCACCTCCTCTTGGTCATGTTCCTCCAGTTGCACCAGCACAAGTGCTTCCTTGATGGGTCCGTTCAACATGTGAAGCAGCTGTTGATCTTACTGATGATCCTAGAGATCAACGCCCTACATCTTCTCAGTTTTAGTGAGCCTCGTCTCTTTTGGCTCAAGTTTCTAAGAATCATGATCTAGAAACTTTTGTAGAAGCTTCATGAAATCTAGATTGGGATGTAGGTATGGATGAAGAATATTGTTCCTTAATGGCGAACGATACTTGGGATCTTGTTCCTCTTCCAAAAGGAAGAAAACTTGTCAGATGTAAATGGGTCTACATAACTAAGTATGCATCAGATGGAAGTGGTGAAAGACTTAAGGAAATGTTAGTTGCCAAAGTTTTTTCCTAGGTTGAAGGGATTGACTACAATGAAACGTTTGCTCATGTCGCAAAAATGAACTCCATATTCCTTGTTCTTTCCCTTGCAACCTTACATAACTGGGAATTCCATCAAATGGATGTCAAGTCTTCCTTCTTAGATGGTGATTTACAGGAGGAAATTTACATGGAACAACCTCCTGGATATGTTCAGAATAACTCTAGCCTTGTTTGTCGCCTTAAGAAATCCTTATATGGCCTTAAGCAAGCTCCCAAAGCTTGGCATGCCAAAATGGATAGATTTATCCTCAACACTGGTTTTCCCAGATGCCATTCTAACCCCAATGTCTATACCAAGAAAGTAGGAAACCATCTCACCATTCTTATTCTTTATGTTGATGATCTTATCCTTACTGGTAGTGACCCTAAAATTTTAACCCATGTGAAATCTAGTCTTAAGCAAAATTTTGAAATGTCAGACTGAGGACATTTTCATTATTTTCTATGTCTCCAAGTCTTGCAAACCAAATAAGGAATATTTATTTCCTAGTCTAAGTATGCTTGTGACCTTCTTCGTCGCTTTCACATGGAATATTGTAAACCATCCCCTTCTCCCTTCTAGTCTAGAGTCAAACATTTTGCCACTTGTACTTCCCTCAAGTAGATGCCACCTTGTATCACAGCTTGTTGGTAGTCTCTTATACTTGACACATTCTCATCCTGACCTTTCCTTTGCTGTTGGTTGTGTTTCCCATTATATGCAAACACCTCATGAAAGCCACTAGAAAGCAGTAAAAATAATACTTTGATATATTTGAGGTACAATTCAGTTTGGGATTCATTATAGTACAAGGGGGGAAACCTTTGTTGGTTGGTTTTACCGATTCAGATTGGGCCAGTGATCCTGATAATTGAAAGTCTACTGCAGGTTATGTTTTCACTTTGGGATGTGGACCTGTCACTTGGGATTGTAAGAAACAAGCTCTTTCTCTTTCTTTAGTAGAAGCAGAATATCGAGCCATAGTTAGTGCTAGTCAGGAATCTTTATGGCTTCGACAGATCCTTTCAGAGTTTATATTTGAGCAGAAGCAGCCTACTCAACTTTGGTGCGACAATGAAAGTGCCATCAAGCTTGCCAAAGATCCAATTCTACATCAACAAAGAAAACACATTAAGCTACACATGCACTTCAGTATAAATCTTGTTCATGGACGTGTTCTTGAAGTGTTCTATTTCCCTACAGATGATCAAGTTGCATACATCTTCACCAATTCTCTTATAGAAGTGAAGTTTTCTAAAATTCGAACAATGTGTCATTAAGGGGGGATAGCCTCTAATGCAACCTTTCTTTTCCTAATACCATCACCTTTGTAAATCCTTCAATCATATCCCAAGTTGTTCTTAAAGGGGGATGTTAGGATATTTAGACACTTAGGAGTTAGTTAAGATCAACTTGCCTAAGATATCCGTTAGGTAAAGTGTGTTTCTTTAGTATGCATTAGTATGCATTTGTAAATATTCTAATCCGACAGTCACGATATGTTCTAGACATAGAGTGATCCGATGGTTCAACTTCTCTTAGATCATACCTACCCTTGATCCATTGCTTAACACTCGATTGGTCCATTATCTCTATTTAAAGAGCATGGAGGGTCCTTGGCTAGTTGATTGATTATGACAAGCTCATTTGTAACTTTCTTTCTTTTTCATAATAAATTGCTCCAAGTAGCTAGTTGGTTGGGGCCGTGGATTGTTTCCCTCTTGAGGGTTTTAACCACGTCAAAACATCGGTGTGTTGATCTGTGCTCTGTTTTGTGTGAGTGGCTGCTCTTGGTATTTGGTCTTTTCGAAGTACCCTGTGTAGTCGAACAAATATATGAATTGAATTTGACCATATTTATACATCATAATAAAACTCTCCACAACTTTAAATTGTCGAATTCAATGACATGTAATATATGTGTCTAATGTCGAATAATCGATTGGAAAATGGGAGGCCTCACCAATTGGCTTATCATATGCATATAAACTTCAACCTCTTTTATATTAAATCAATTCAAAAGGAAGAAGAAATTATTTATTTATAAATAATATTCCTACATCCAGTTTCATTTGAGTTTAGCACATCTCCTTCATTTACTGACATTAAGCGAGATCTTTGTGAAAGAAGGAACATATCTACCAACTGCAAATTTTCTCATTGTTTTAATTCTTGAGGTCACTCACATGTCCTTTGTCAGTCTAAAATCCAAAATTGGATGTGCCAGAGGGTCCTCACCAATTTTTCTAACACATATATCTTGACTCCTGATATCAGGACACATCTCTCTCAAATTTTATTCATAAATTGATAATTAATGAATATCCTTCGATTGTGAATGTAGTTCTTGTGGTTTTGTTTGGTTTTAGCACACCTTATTCAATTATTGGCATTAGGCAACATATATGTGAAATAAAAAAATGATCTACCAATTGCATATTTTCTCATGGTTTTAATTATTGAAGTCATTGACATGTCATTTGTCAGTCTAACATTCCATATTGGATGTGCAGGAACGGCATCACCATTTGGTTTAGCACATGTCTACTCACTCTTGACATCAAGAGACATCTCTTTCAAATTGTATTCAAAAATTTATAATTGAAGTGTTTATCTAGAAAGTGAATTTAGTTCTTTTTGATAAAAATGGAAAATGAATCATATCAATAAATTCCATATTTAAAAAATTGATATGTCAAACATTAACAAATTATTTGAGCATGCAGTCTTAATATTTCATGAAAAAATATACTCACATTGATTCAATTCACACTTTAACAATAATTGAAAATCTACCCATAGCTACACACATTAATTATATGCATAAATTATTAATCATTAATATAGTAATGTCCTAGTTTAGCAAATGAACAATTCCTTAATACATTGTACTATGTTGGTATGTCTACATAGTATTTTGATTAAAAAAAGTCACCCACAATAATATTTACTTAATATAGATACCTAAGTGAATATATATATATATATATAATGTTGCCTTGGATTTCTAATTTGGTCAATAAGTTTGTATTGTTGAGCTAAAGTTTCCTACCCTCTTTTTAACTCATTTCTTGTTTTGGCTTTATTTAATACTAAATTGAAAAATTGTGAAGATACATAATTCTTAGTTCCAAAATCATTGGGAAGATTTGGTTGGATTTGTTGTGGTAGTGTCATGTTTCTTTCAAATTCTAAAAATCTGATGTGCATAAACAATAATCTTTGTTAGTTTACAATTGGATATTTTCAATGAAATGGTTCAACCAATTTTTAATATACATTATAGTATTTTATTTTATATAAAATATAAACATAATTTGAAAATCTTATATTAAGTTATTAACACTTTATATTCATAATTAAAATATTATGAGAATTAAACACAACAGAAATAACAAAGTTAACGAATTAGCAATAGAGACTGTCTGAAAATTTTATGTAACCAAACTAAAGGAAGGGCTATGGTTATATGTGGAACTATCTTTAATGAGTAATGCTTTCAAAAGAAGAATCACATCAACCTCAATTGCTAAAATGGTAATGAAACTTAAAGCAATAATGCACAAAATAAATAAAGTGACATTCTTTCTTTGTCTTATGAAATGACAACCAGATAACAAATTAAATAATAAAAAAAGAGTCCTATTGCAAGATCGTATTGAATTGAAGAAAATTAAAAAAACATAAGTTGTATAGAGCCTATTAATTCAATTGACTATTTTTCAAAAACCACAAGAACACAAATGATAATGATGTTAAAGGATCTCATAAAAGTTTCAATAACAAGGGAGATACCACAACCAACGTCATCACCTCACATTATCCACCCTAACATGAAAAATAATTTTTCTTTTTTATATTAGTTTAATAATATGTAATTAGATTTAATTATTAAGATAATTCATAATTGTAAAAGTTCACAATGACTAAATATAAAATAAGCATTTTGATATTTAAAAAAAATACATGTTCATCCTAGTTGTCTTTATTATGGAACAATTTCCATGTAAAAAATAAACGAATATAAATGTGACCAAAGTCATCTCGCTAGCTTCATATGTGCATATACAGAAGTTAACATGCGCATATACGGAAGAGAGCTTCCGTATATGCACATTTTGAATTCCGTATATGCACATTTTTTTCTTTCGTATATGCGCATGTTTGCTTCCGTATACGAAAGCTCTCTTCCATACATACGCATTCTCCCTTGGCCGTATATGCGCATTTACAGAATCCAAAATGCGCATATATGGAAGCGAGCTTCCGTATATGCGCATTTACAGAAGAACAAATGCGTATATTCAGAAGAGAGATTCTGTATATGCGCATTTGGATTCCGTAAATGCGCATATACAGAAGCTCTCATTTTGGCTTCCGTAAATGCGCATATACGGAAGCGAACATGCACATATACGAAAGTTCTCTTCCATATATGTGCATGTCCACTTCCATATATGTGCATTTACAGAAGCCAAATGTGCATATACGGAATCTCTCTTCCATTTCCATATATGTGCGCATTTATGCCTTCCGTATATGCATGCATTTGTGCCTTCCGTATATGCACGCATGTTCGCTTCCGTTTCACTAAGCCAATACTCCTTAGAGTGAAAACCAAGAGGACTTGCCATGACTAGACCATGTGTCTTGAGCCTGACCACAAGATAAAACCAAAGATAAAAAATTAATAACATAAAACCACAACACATGTATAAAATTAAAACCTATCGTATTGTAATTATAATAAATATATATATAGTGCGCATTAGCTTTTAAGTGATGTCATTGCAATCTTAGATTCTTATGTAGTTCATGATTCTCAGATAATAGTGTCATATCTAATTATTGGATAGCATAAATAATAAACATAAATACATTGCACTTAAATAATTTTTGTGAGATCCAACTTATTCTATTATGGGAGAGAGTGGTTGAGGGAATATCTCAACATCCTCCAACAACCCAAAGCAATCCCTAAAATCTAGTATGTAGCATTAATTAGGCATTATCTCTAGCACCATTGAGGTATGGAAGATGATTTTGTATGCATGTGGGCCAATCAGTCAGATCTGGCAGCCATGCAAGGGGAGGTCCCATCAATGTTTCGTTACGAAGTAAGTGGTGTTACTACAAAACTTTGCATTGGAACAAGGAAGTGACTAGTATTGGCATGTGGGTCTGATATTTGTGTGTTATTGCTACAACGGTGGCTACAAACCTTCTTTGATGACTTCAGTTGAATGCAAAGGGCCTGCAAATCTATATACATGAAGGTCGTTGAGGAGAGAATATGCCAATAATTTTATCACTAGAGTATGGTGACCAAGGTTACAACCCAGATTGCACTGATTGTAGTCTCAAACTACATGACACCAAGTTACTCACTCATAAATACCAACAACTCTATGCGCATAATGTGTTCATAGCCCAAGGCTCGCAAGAGATCATTTCTATTCAAATCAACCTTTCATCCAACGATATAATATGTTGGAGTAACCTTTCAAAGGTGATATTTTTTCAAACAACATCCAAAGCAAATTTAGAGTCAAGAATATCAAAAAAGTATAAATAAACAATAACAATAATACAAATTATTCTCTAAAGTTTATCATGTGAACCAAGCAAATCTATGTTGGAAACAAGAAAATACTAGGAAGGTGAAGTTGCAAAAGTAGGGTTGACACATGGATTAGGGTAAACTTTCTAGTTATGGTTGTGTGTAATTCATTTTATAGTTAGGCATACCAATGATTGACATTGAATAGTGAAATGGGTTGGGTAATCAATATTTTTTCTATAACTTGAGATGAATCCTTGGCTTAATGTCTATAAATTCCCATATCTTATACATTTCATTGCATTGATCATTGGTTAATTACCTAGCACAATAAATATTGATTTTGCTCAGGCCTCAAGGAAATGCAAAGGTAAGGAAATGTGAAGGTAGAAGTGATCTCAATTGTTGGAACTATGGCTTACCATTACAATGTTGTATTAACCTGTGGATTTCGCCTACAACACACTCTTTAGCCAATTGAGTAATTTTTAAATGCCCTTACACAAATAATTATAATGTATGCTATAGCCTCATTAATTGGCCAGGGATTCTTTGTTGGGGCATTCTCCTTCATAAACAATCAATTATTCTATAATCAAACGGTTAAGCATTATGTTGACACCTGCACTCATATGTTTTTCTCTTGCTAGAATAGTTGGTATATGGATTTAATTGTGGGAAATTGAATACACTACTGTATGGTATATACATCGGTGCATAAACACTACTGTATGGTATATACACTGGTGCATATACCGGTATATACACCAATGACATTGGTATATGTTATCGGTATATAAATCGGTGTATATATTGATGTAGTGTGTCATATATACACATATACCAGTGTAGTGTATCGGTGTAATGTACCGATATATACACTAGTATCTATACTGGTATATACACCAGTGTATATACCAATATATACACCAATGTGTATACTAAAGAAATTCGTATATACTTTAATGTGTACCAGTATATACACTAGTGTATGGTATATACAATGGTCAGTGTATACCAATGATATTGTCATATGTTACGAGTGTACGTATATGCATTGATGTATATACCAATATACTGATATATACCGCAATATAACGATATATACACTGATGTATATATCGATATATACATCGATGCATATACCAATGACGCTAGTGTATGGTATATACACCGATGTATATACCGATATATATACCACTCACATTGTTATATGTTACCACTGTACTAGTATATATCGATGTAGTGTATCGATATATATATCGGTGTATATACATGTATATATACACTCATAAATATACTAAGGACATTGGTATATACTCTTGATGTATATACCGGTATATGAACCAGTGTATATGCCAAAATACACACTAGTGTATGGTATATACATCGGTGCATATACCAATATATACACTGGTCCATATACTGTTATATACACCACTGTATATACCAATGACATTAGTATATGTTATGAGTGGATGTTAAGGGGATATGTTATCAGTATATACAGATGTAGTGTGTCTTTGTAGTGTGTTATATACACACTAGAAGAGTCGATCCAAGCTCTGTGCGAATCTATATATTCATTTATTGTGTATTTAGTGTGAGAGTATGTTATAGTTAGGGTGTATCCATACCCCTAGATGCTTCAAAAAGATTGAAACGCCTACTAGTCCACCAAAAAAGGAGGGGGAGGATCGCCGTCATGAAGGAAGCCGAACCGTTAAGGGGAGGTGTAACTTTTTTCTTGATGTGTAAAAATATTAAGATAAAAGAAAATTACACCGAAAGAACTTAGATCCTTATGGATGCTTAATAGATCTTAAGATGGATATCTAATAGTAGTTAACACACTCCATGTTAATGATAAAATTTATGTCATTTGGTTAATGAATTTTATCCCACAAATATAAGGCAAGCATCCATTTAGATGAGTCAAGGAAACCACAAAACAAGTTCTTCATGACATTTTCTTTACTACTCTATTTTTCACTTCATTGCATCCACTTCCATTTTTTCCATTTTTTCCATTTAGATTCTCATTGCACCTTATGAGACAATTACTAGTAATATTAGGAAGAAGTGTAATTCTATGCTTAATTTGGAGTTGACATTTGACACATTAATTGCATTGAGAGCACTATGGTTCCCAACCAATATTGGAAGATGTTGTCAATTCCAAAAAATAAAATAAAAAGTTATTCAAAAAATTCATGTAAAATCATAACTTGTTAAAAATAAAAAGTACATCATCCATCTTAAACCTTGATTTATTAAGCACATATATACCTAATCATGTTCATCTTATATGTAATTTAATTTAAGATATATCTGCTTATTGTGTTTATATAATATAACAAGTAGTTTTATAAGCTCCAAACACCCCAACTATATCTTATGAAAGTATAAATATGTCAATTATAAAACATTATTCTTTGATTATAACCTATTTCAGTTAACATGACATGGATCAACTCTTAATACGACACTCGTCAAAAAATTAAGCCTTCACAATTCCAGTAAGCTGGGATATTTGATTTAATTTTAATAGATCACAATTTAATCAAAACCTTAAAGCAAATTGCAGGATTCTAAAAGAATTTCTATTCGATTTGAAGAATTGCAGTAGACAACAGAATGAGTTTATCAACTGGATGGTTCATTGCTCGTTGAGCTGTGGTTCAATGGATAAGGGGCTGGTCTGTCAAACAGGATATTTTAGGTTTGATCCGAGTGGAGTCAGCGCTTTACGTCTTCAGAGATTAAATTATTATTTATGTGTAAAAATACAAGCCCAAGCCTGCTCCACTCATCTGAGAAGATAAGTTTCCATTTCACTCACACAGTCCGGCCCCAGATATGTTAGCCCACCCAAAAATACATGTGTATTGATAATTTATTACTTCCTTAAACATGGCCACCAAATCTTGAAAGAAGTCTACTTTTCAAAAGAAAATAGTTTAGCGTTGGAAGAGACTTCATTAGATCAGATTGTTCCCACTGAAATCATTTTGAGAAAATCCACATGAAGTTCTTTATAACAGACCAAGATCATGATCTAGGTTATTTCAATATTCTAATGTCCATGAATATAACAGAGAGATATCTAAGGGCACTTTGGTCCCCCTCTTTTGGTTTTCTAGTCATTGTAGCCAGGACAGACCTCCTTGTGGCCATAGGTGCCCGGAGGAACACAACGACATTTGGAGCAGCATTTATGACAATAGAACATGCACGGCTTCCGGTATTGAGTTTTGGAGCACCTGAATGTGCATGCAGATGGACACTCTGCAGAATAAAACACATATAATTAGGATTCAAACAGACGGCTACAAAATTAACAAAATAGAGAGAATTCTTTCAAAATCTCATGGCCTAACCATATATTTATGTCACCTCTTGGGCGTAATCCACTGTGCGGATGCTTTCCCTGAGTGATATAAATAAATATGAGTCGTATTAGACGATTTCAATGATATTAAATACCTGCTACAAACTAAAATTTACGGATAGAGAAGATTTAAGTGGATCTAACCTGTCCATGGCGCTGAACAACAGTGGAGACTGATTCTCCATTTGTGGATGCCTGCAAAGTAAGATACATATACATAGTATATCATCAATAAATAATGCAATGCACCATCATTAACATAATCTGAATCCATGGAACTGAATACGCGTATTCAGTTCCACAACTCATATTTTCTGCATCATGCATGAGATTACGCAGTCTTTCTATGAACTGAACCTTGGATGTCAGCAACAGTATGTTTTCATGTACAAAGGGTTTCTAGCGAAGTCCACCAGTTTCTCCATTTGAATAATCTCGTTGACATGTTTTTTACATTGTTTTCTTCTTTTTCAGAATAAGATCTTGCACGTCTCCTCGGACATCGGCTTGTAGCTGCAGATAGCACTGGCAATAGAAGTCAATGACATGCAATAGGACATTTTCCATGTATTCCCATACCACAAAGACAAGCTCCAAGCTCCTCGAGAGATCTGGTCCACCATCATCTGCAACATGTTTCAGCCTGCAACAAATAATTTGCCTCCATCCAACAGCGAATTAAAATTTAAATCTGCCTCCCGTCCTCAAATTCAAAATTCAAAATAAAATTTTCCTCGCAATATGAAATTCAAATTTAAATTTGCCTCCTGATTGGGAATTCAAATACACAGGGAAATTGATGGCGAGCCATGGTTGTATGTACTGATACGAAGGTTGCATTAAACATGAGGTGGTTTCGTGGCTGACAAGAGATATCTGCCTGCCATTGCAATTTGCACATGACTCAGAACGGGGTTCCGGTTTTAGTTTCTGGTTGTACAATCCATTTTGCATGATCATGCCATCTCCATGCGCATACTCCCCCATCATCAACGAAATGCTTTTCATCTCATCACTCATAAGGTGCATGAGCATACAAACATACATAAGATACCCTGCTGACAGACTCTTTAAGAGTCTGCAGCTCGGTGGATAGCTCTCGCCATGGCCTTTCTTTTTCAGAAGTTGTTATATAACGCACCTTTCCGATAAGGTACCAATCTCATCGCGTCATTCAATGACCACAGTTGAAGGTAAATATGTAATAGATTAATTATACATAGTATAATCTTATGACTCTAAACCCTTATCTGTTTGTAAGTTGTATGTAGATATAGGTCGAGGTTTTTAATGTAATCCAAAGTTGAAGCTCGTGTCTAATCGTGGTTACACATGGAGCAAGTCTAATTGAGGTTACACAGGGCGTAAATATAAGCAATTAACTTTGTCAGCTAACTCATGTACTTGGGATACATTCTCTACATGCACTTGTGGTCCATTTGTAAGGAATTTCATAAATACTCAGGTACTTATGTCGTTAACAGTGTCAGAAAGGTTCATTGCGTAAATATGGGCGATTAACACTGCCAACTAACTCTTGTTTTTTGGGATGTGTTGTGTACATGCATTTGTGGTCCATTTGTAAAGAATTTATAAATGCTACTATAATTACCTCATTAAAAGTGTCCGAAGGGTTAGCGCTGTGATATTTAAGATCTAATACTTGGATGTTTTCCATAAACCACATTTGAACATGCAGGATAGTTACACACAGTAAATCTAAATCAATTTATATATTTCAACATGTGACATAATGGAATGGAAATAATTTAAAAAAAAACCCTAGGTGCACATGCCAGGTGCACACGCAATTTTCTTTGAAAAATATAAATCAATTGATATATTTCGAGATGTGACATAATGCAATGGAAATAATTGCATAGAAAACCCTAGGTGCACACACAGTTTAGTTACAAATAGTTTTATTCAAATAAACCTTAATTTCATATAAACATGATGCACAACAAAATCCATTTTGTCGTTGCACATTATGGAACGCACATTTTGAGTAAGGTCCAATCTCATGGCGTCATTCCACGACCATGGTTGAAGGTCAATATTGAACACTAATTTTTCTAGTACAAGAGTCTTTACTCTTTCCCTATGCTTATTAATCCACCTTGAATTTGTATGTGTTGTATGTTTAATACGTTTTTTTTCAAATGTGGCAATACAGGTTGGTATTGATTCCATTGACATTAACAATATCTTTGTGATTATGATAATAGGAATTAATGCAATTTACAGTATTGAATATACTGTATAATCATGACTGGAGTAGAGATATTAATGTTGCATACATTTCATATGTGTTGATATTATGGTTAATATGATGAGATGACCATGGGTGAGGTAGTATGATGACAAAGCCTTATGGTTGGCATTTACACAAATGTGCGTTGAGCATGTAAGATGACATGAGCAGTGATGTATAATGGATTTGAGGTCAATATCATTGTTCCTTGAATGGAGATAATATATGAGTAAAGGCCATCCATGATCCCTACCATGTGCATTGCAGCATGGAGATAGCAAGTGGAACTGCTTGAGACCAGAATCCATAATTTTGGAAAATAGATTGTGAAGAAGATCACCATGAACTATAATAGAGTTGTTATCAGCTCGTGAATACCTCGTGGATGTATCCATTGTGCATTTTCCTTATCCTACATGTTTTTGAAGTCTGCATTGGAGTAAAAGTGTGCATTCTTGAAGACTACCATTTGAAGAGTAAAATTTTGAAGTATGAAGAGATTGGGAGTTATAGAATGTTGAAGTTGTATGACATTAAAGGTGAATCATCAATAATACATCATTTCTCCTTTATTTATCAAAGCCACAGTGGTTGTGACCATCCTTGAGTGTTTCAAAGTTGCCATCAAGTCAAAGTTTTGCATATTGAAATTTTTGCAGCAAAGTTTGGCATATTTAGATTTATGCAACAGAGAACCAGTCATCAGATGTAAAGTGTGTGAAGAGGATCAATGTGATGCGTGAGATAGCCTCTAACTAAAATACCTAGTTCAAGATCCCATCGATTTAAAAATTTTGAAGAAAATTCGAAATATCAAGTTACAAATCAGAGGAGAAAAATATCACGCTCAAGAATATGCAGAAAGTCAAACTCGAGTCTATAATGCAACATAATCACACAAAGGGAGAAATCGGGCTATAATGGAGGAAACCCTCATTTAAGGTAGTTGTAACCCTAATTTGACTGTAACAACAAGTCAAAAATGGAATCCGTGTAGCCATCATTTGAATAATGTGGAAGAATCGTGTGAAGAATTAAACCACGTTATCAGTTTAAAGACGCTCACAGATCTAAAGGGGTCGAGCCACAGTAAATAAATAAGAGTCACGAAAATCAAAGAAGTGAACTCTGAAGAAAGCCCGCAAGATCTTAAAATGCCTGAAATAGCTTAGGCTAAGGCAACACAGGCTTGAAGAGCCCACATGAATGGGTTTGAGGAATCCCATCGTCAAAAGAATCCCGTAGACCTGAGATTGAAGAAGCTCAAAGGCTGGAGATAGAAAAAGATTGTAGATGACCAGAGAAGGTTAGTTAAATAAATTAAATAATTAACAGAATTCTAAATGTTAATTAAACAGAGTTTTGGAAAGGCATAAATATGAAAAGGCATGTTTGAAAGGTATAGATTCAAGAGATGTGTCCTTGGATGGAAAGTTTTGATGAATGGACATGAATCTTCAAAGACACAATGGAAGATATATTTAAGAAGATGTTAGAAGTAGAAGGATGTCTCTGTCTACTTTTCAAGATGAATATATGAAGTAATAAAAATACAAGAGAAGTAAAGCACAGTCTCAACACTTCAGATTTAAGATATATCTAAGAATAACAATTATAATAAATGCTGAGTTTCGAGATGATAACTTGAAGCAAAAAGAAGACCAGAGTGTGTGTTCATTCAAGATGTAGAATTTAATGACAGAATTCAATGAATAGAAATGAATCTATCTCTGAAGTTCAGATCAAACCAACAGCAACAATAATGATACCAAGTGAAGAAATAAAGAAGACGGAGTTTGAAAAAGGCATGGGAAGTTTAATAATATCAAAATAGGGTGGTAGAGTGGTGCTAGGGAGGGCTACAATCTTGTAGGGGGTCATGGCCTCCTTCCAATTGCAGCTGGTAAATGGGGCGTTGAATCATCCTTTTAGTGGTTGCTTATAAACTAGGGGCTTGTAGCCTCCTTCCAGTTGTAGCTGGTAAACAGGGTGTGGAAGCATCCCTTCAGTCATAGCTGAAAAAACTTGGCGAAAAATCTCTCCATCAAGTTGTACCTTGAAAACAATTTTGTAAAAGAACATTTTATTAATAAGAAAATAGTTGGTGGTTTTCCCTGTTGGATTCCACAATAAAATCTTGTGTTCATAAGGGTTTTTTGTTCATCATATATTGTTTAATTGGATAATTAATGAGTGTGCTTAATATCAATTGCAATTAATAAGTAAAAAGTAGGCAATATTGATTCGCCCCCCTCTTAGTATTGATGGACATTCCATCAATTGGTATTAGATAAATGTTCCTTTAAGACCATTCTAACAAACTGAAAGGAAGATCCAATTAAGCACACATGGATGGACAAGAGATTTACACTGTGAATGGAACTCCAATACTTCAAAAAGAAGAATACATGTTTCGGAGTACAAGAATGGAAAGTCATCTGAAGCCATTGGGACATGATGTATGGAATTGAGTGATCAGTGCTTACTTCCCACCAAACAGAGCAAGGACTCCAGCTCAAAAGAAATCCGAGAAAAATAACTCAATGACAATGGATACAATCCTTGACGAATTACCTGATGATGTCAAAGAGAATACAAGTGAATGTAACTCTACAAGGGGGCTTTGGGACAAAATAAAAGACCTATACTCAGATGATAAGTCATATAAAGCATATCAAGAGAACAAAGTTTGGTCTACAACAATTCTAGTGATGAAGGTTCTTTTGAAGAAGACTCAGGCATTGAAGAAGAATTCAATCTTGAAGTTCAGCGTGAGTATACTTTGGATGAAATTAGAAAATATAAACAAATGTGTAAGAAACTAAAGGATATCATGTTGGAAAAAAGGAGGAAACAGGGTTCAAAGAAAAAGAACTTGAGTAAATCATCCTTGACTTTAGAATCCAAGTCCAACTAGATTAAGAGAGATTGGAATCCTTCGAACAATCTCTTAATAAGGAGAAAGAAAAGGTTGAAGAGATCAAAGAAAAACTATTAGAATGTGAGGAAGAAAAACAGCCCTTAAAAAAAAAAAAATGTCCTCACAATAATAGCTACATAGTTTAAGCCAAGAAGCATCCATTAGCTTGGAAGAAGCCAAGAATTTTAAACAAGAAGTTGTTGAAGTCAAGGATCAATTGAATACTGTTGGAAAATTCAATAAAGGAATTGAAGCCCTTGATAAAATCCTTAGTCTACAAATATTTCCCTCGAACAAATCCAGCAGTCGATATGACCAAGTACACATGGTCAAAGGATTAAATCCTATTACTCATATTGATGTAGAATATGGCAAGTGTTGTGATGATACCTCCAAAGAAACAAATTTACAACAAAAGGATGAAAAGAATGCAAACTCCTATACTCAAGAATCTGCTTATCCTCCCAAGAAGAGTAACCTCAAAACAAATAGCAATCACAAGCAAGAAGACAAAAAACTTCCCAAGTACAAAAGTACTATTTCCCCTATTTTAATAAATTCATTTCCACAAGATCTTCGCATAAGTTCAATGGCTATTGTTATTTATGTAATAACTATGGAAATAAAGCATCATAGTATCAATCATATGGAATACATAACAAAATTAGGAGAAATCATAATCCTTGTGGCCCATTGCTAAATTACCAAATTGAATGCTATAATTGTCATAATTATGTTCATATTTCCAAAAGATGCATAGCAAGACCTTCTAGACCAAGATACAGAAAAGTATGGAGAATAAAGTCTGAAATACAAAACAAGAATATTGATGAAGATCCTACCCTTGAAATCGATGGAGTGTCAGAAGAACAAAAACATGTAGGAAAGACAAAAAAGAATGCAATGAGAAACTTGAAAATAAAGTGGGTCAAGGTCAAGAAAGCAAAGAGAGTAAGGAAATTACATATGCAATATAAAAATCCCTCGAAGAATGCCAAGATATGGCAAAAAAACATTCGAGTGAAACCCTTATAGTGCAAGAATCCACGAAGCATGGAGAACCATCTTACATCAAGCATAACTTAAAATGGTGCAGCTTTTGATCACTAAAATATCTTGAAAAACATTTGGAGGAAGAGTTGTGGTAATTTGGAGGAGTAAAATGATACCCGATGCACACTTGAAGAAGAAATTTTGGATGATGATGCAAGTCTATATGAACAAGTCTCTAGATAATAAAATGGGCACCAGGCCCGTATACTTCATCAACTAGGGTTACAATTATAGCACTATTGAGATTAGATGTGGATGACTTTGAAGCTATTGTGTCAGTTTGTCAAAGGGAATACACCTTTCCTGCTTTCCATATTGATCATTTTCAGTGGTGATAGTTTTGGTGCAATAAATTATAAAATACAAAGAGGCTAATCCTATGATTGAGAGTTTATTGACCACTCAAAATATAAGTCATTTCAATCCTGCCTTATGCCTTGTCCAAGAGGGAACTGTTTTAGTAGCCACATGTTCATTGAACTTTGTTTAGTCTTAGATTCCTTGTTTTAACTTTAATTGTAGTTGGGAATACCCATACTTATGTACTTCGACAAATGGCTATTCTGCAAAATAATATTGAGAAGCTTCAGTCCAAAAGTGAATACATAATATGATAATTGACAAAGTATAGTTTCAGCCTTGATGTTCCAAATTGAAACAGAAGATTGAAAGAACTATTTGCATGAGGAATTAAATCATTCTTGAAGAATCCCCTGAGGCAAAGAATAAACAAATTTTTGAATCCATTATGAGGTGAATTTAGTGGGGCATTTGAAAAGTGCTCATATACCTTCATGATCAGGTTTGATTGTATCCCAAGGAAAATTTATGTTTAAGGGGAAAATTTATGTTTGAGGGAATGGACAATCATTGTAGCAGCATAGAAGATAGTGCATGATCTTAGGGGGATATTGAAGCCTAAAATATCAGGTCTTGAACCTTGGAGGACAATTGTTGATGTAATGAAACTCTTAGTAAACCATGATGAAATCAAGTTCAGTGAAAGAAATGAAGAAGGATAAAACATTGAGAATTTCATTTCCAAAATATTCAAAATTTTAAATTTTAAATATGACTTAGATAAAAATAATAATATATACTAATGTATCATTACTTGGTTAATGAACCCCTTTTTCTGTTTTCAAAACAATTCGTATCAGCTACTACAATTGGTTTCAAAGAAAGTACATAGTCATAGGGGGGAGTAAAAAGAGAGAAAGAAAGAAGACAGTGTTCAAAGTCAGGGGGAGTCATTAAACCCTTTTCCCTTGATGTCAAAGAGGGAGAATTGAAAATAGTACTACCATCAATTCCAAAGGCTGAGATTGTTGGAAATGTGGTAATACAGGTTGGCATTGATGGCATTGACATTGACAATAGGTTTGTGATGATGATAATAGGAATTGATGGAATTTACAGTATTGAATCTACTATATAATCATGACCTGAATAGGGATACTAATGTTGCGTATATTTCAGATGTGTTGATATTATGGTGAATGTGATGACATGTCTATGTTGGCAGAGCCATGGATGGGGTAGTATGATGACAAAGAAGATGGTTGGAATTTACCACAATGTGCATTGAGCATGTAAGATGACATCAGCAGTAATGTATGATAGTTATGAGGTCAATATCCTTGTTCCTTGCATGGAGCTCAGATATGCGTAAAACTCCTCCATGATCCCTACCATGTGCATTGCAGCATGGAGATAGCAACTGGTGCTAATTCATGGTGCATGGAACTATTTGAGACCAGAATCCATAGTTTTTGGAAATGGATTGTAAAGAAGATCACCATGAAACTATAATAGAGTTTATATGAGATGGTGAAGACCTGGTGGAGATATCACATGTGTAGTTTCCTAATCCTGCATGTTTTTGAATTCTGCATTGGAGTAAAAGTGCACATTCTTGAAGACTACCATTTGAAGAGTAAAATGTTGAAGTGTGAAGTGATTGGGAGTTGTAGAATGTTGAAGTTGTATAAAATTGAAGGAGAATCATCAATAATACATAATTTCTCCTTCATTTATCAAAACAACAATGGTTCTGACCATCCTTGAGAGTTTTAGAGATGGCCTCAATTCAAATTTTTGCATATCAAAATTTATGCAACAAAGTTTGACACATTCAGATTTATGCAATAGAGAGCCAGTCGTCAGATAATTAAAGTGCATGAAGAGGATCAATGATATGCATGAGATATCCTATAACTGAAATCCCTAGTTCAAGATCCCATCGAGTTCATAATTCTGAAGAAAAGATGAAATATCAAGTTACAAATCGGAGGAGTAGAATCTCACGCTCAAAAATACACAGAAAGTCAAACTCAAGTCTATGATGCAACAGAATTACACAAA
Organism: Pseudotsuga menziesii; assembly: GCA_001517045.1. Lineage (NCBI taxonomy): Eukaryota > Viridiplantae > Streptophyta > Pinopsida > Pinales > Pinaceae > Pseudotsuga > Pseudotsuga menziesii. The sequence continues at coordinate 672,513 of LPNX010027541.1, forward strand.
GAAAGAAATCGAGCCGTACAGGAGATAGTCCTTGTTTAAGGTAGCTTTAACCCTAAGTCAACTATGACAACAAGTCGAAAAGGGAATGTATCCGTCATTTGAATCTTGTGGAAGAATCACATGAAGATTTGAGCCACACTATCAGTTTAAAGACGACCGCAGATCTGAAGGATCCAAGCCACAGTAAATAAATAAGAGTGATGGAAATTGAAGAAGTGAATTATGAAGAAATCCCATAGGAGTTTAAAATTCTGGCAAGGTCTTCGGTTAATCCCACAAAGAATTGAAGAATCTCATTGGAAGCCCACAAGTATGGGTTTGAGGAAGCCTGCGGTGAGAAGAAGCCCACAGACCTGATATTAAAGAAGCATGAAGGCTGGAGATAGAAAAATCCCGTAGATTACCAGAGAAGGTTAATTAAATAAATTAAATAACAATTACCTAATTAATAGAATTCTAAATGTTACTTAAACAAAGTTTTGAAAAAGCATAAAGATGAAAAGGTGTGTTTGAAAGGTACAAATTCAAGAGATGCGTCCTTGTATAGAAAGTTTTAATGAATGGACATGAAGGTTGAAAGACACAATGGAAGATATATTTAAGTAGATGTTAGAATTAGAAGAAGGACTTATGTATCTGCTTTTCATGATGAAGATATGAAGTAATAAAAAGACTAGAGAAGTAAAGCACAATCTCAACACTTCAGATTTAAGATATATCTAAGAATAAGAACTAAAGTAAAGGCTGAGTTTTGAGATGAATGCTTGAAGTAGCAAGAAGGACATAGTGTGTGTTCATTCAAGATGAAGAATGGCATGACAGAAATTGGAGAATAGAAATGAAGCTATCTCTGAAGTCCATATCCAAGAAACAACAACAAGACAGATACCAACTGAAGAAAGAAGGAAGACAGAGTTTGAAAACGGTCTTAGAAGTTTAATAATATCAAATTAGGGTGGTAGGTTGGTGCTAGGGTAGGATACAAACCTATAGGGGGTTGTAGCCTCCTTACAGTTGTAGCTGGTAAATAGGGTGTTGAAGAATCCTTTCAATCGTTGTTGATAAAGTAGGGGGTCATAGCCTCCTTCCAGTTGTAACTGGTAAATGGGGTGTGGAAGCATCCCTTCAGTCATAGCTGAAAAAAATCGGGGACATGTTGGCCTGATTTTTTGAATCTAGGCCAATAAGGAGGTTTTGTCCACACAATCAGCTTAAAGCAGCGTCCGGTGTGTTTGAATTAACAAAACCTCGAAGGTTGTGGTCCTGCTACCAGCTAGTTTTTCTCTTAAGGAGAACTTAAAACCAGCAAAATCTAACATATTCCAATGTTATTTTTACCTAAATGATTAAATTAAACTATCTATACTGTCCTATGGTTGCTTTCTTAAGGAAAGACTTTGATTTTGGGAAGTTTTAAGAATATAAAACTTATATAAAGTATGAAAATCGATTTAACAGATGTTAATTCAACTACTTATAAAAATATATATATATATAAAATTTAATCTAAACTATTCTATATGTCCTACCAGAGCTGAGAGCATATTTAAAGATTATATTAACTATTAATCAATAAAAGATGAACAGAAAGACTAAAGCATAATTCAAATAGACACATTTAAATCATGAATAATAAGTCACTCTTTATATGACAACAGAACTGAAAAATAACTGCAAATAAACAGTTAACTTTAACTATCTGAAATTGATTAATAATTAATTATCAAGACAGATATTCGAATTTAAGATAATGTCTATTAAAAATCATTGTCAACATACAAATGAAATTTTAAACAGAAAGAAGAGTATATCATTATAACTTAAGTTTACTGTAAAAATACTAATAAACATAATCATAATGAGATGTTCATTCAAAATACTATCTTGAACTCATAAAGTGAAAAATGTAATTAAACATCAGTATATCAAAGCACACTATGTTAATATAAAGAAAGAAGATAATATGCTGAAATATATATATATAATAATCCAAAACAAAAGTACCAGAAATGGTATCAGTCTGTGGACGTCCAGTAGTATTCACATCCAAAGGTTCAACTTCAGAGATAAACAAAACACCAGCAATATGATATAATTTCAGTACGTTTTCTTCCAACACTCCATCCCGGGAAAAGGCATTTCCAGTTCTGTGGTTTTCAAAAAGCATCTAATATGAAAAAATTACAGAACTTGAAAGAAGCAAACTTCTACAGCTCTCTCGAGCGCTCCATTCCCCCACTGCCTCTGTAGAAATTTGTTGTTCAAATATATCCTATCACCAACAGAAACTCCGTTGAACTTCTTAGCTGGCCGCACTTTTGAAAAATGTGTTCATAGCACCTTGAAAATCTCCCAAACCATTCACTCTTTTCATCCAATTACCCACGATTTTGGTAAATGGGGATCTTCTTGAAAACACCCATGTCCCAGAATTTTAATTTTCGCCTTAGATTATGCGCAGTTCACTGCAGAGAATCGCCTCCTTCATAACGACGACGGGAATCTGGTTTCTCATTTTTGTTTATAACCTGCATATTAAAATTCCAAGAACACAAAGAGTAAGAGCGAAAATAAAGAAATGAAAATGATCAAAATCATTTTTCTGTTGGCAAGTTAATGGCACATTAACAGCAATCTTGAGAATTTTGTGGCAACAAATCAGATGTTAGGTCCTGCATTATCTAGAAATGGTAAAATCATTTAATGAACATCAGGTATCACAATGTTAAGCATTATTTTCGTGGGCACATCTCCTATTCTCTTTTAATAACATTCAATGATAAATACTTCTTACTCCAGTGAAAACGTGGCATCATGATACAAAGAGGCCTAAAAATCTGTCGAGGCTGATCCGGAATCTGCTCTACAAATTTAGTGATGGAAGTTAAATCACCGTTATCCTTTCCACATGTCATTCTTATTGAGGCCTAGCCGATTGATGAGACTTTGCACAATAATAAAGTGACCGTTCATAACCCTTTCATAGAAGCTTATCCAATTTAGTGTTTGTGATCATATAGTGGATTTTGGTGAACCTTTAATTTGAGACTCGTAAATTCTATCGAGTTATTATGAAAATATTACATAAGAGTTTTGAATTCAATACAAAAGAAGCATTATAATTATATTTTCAATGCAGTCTTCGTTGCAGGTGAAACGCTCACTTCTCTGTTCAAATCATCTTCCTACATGTGTATTGTCCAAACACGAAATTAAAGAGAGTAAAATTTAGAAGTTCACACAAGTTATTCTCAAATTGAAATTGATTAAGTTGGAATGCCTTTGATTAACGAGACATCCATATAGTCTCTTAAGTTGTACCAAACTTCTTTGTATATAAGGGCACATGCAAAGTAAGCAACACAACACACAAGCTTGATGATAAGTTCACCGGTATGGGAGTTGTCTTAATGTCTTTATTAGCATTTACTTTCACTTTGCTGTCCCTGTTTTACACTACCCTACTCCATGTACCATTGAATTTCTTCTCAAAATTGCATGTGTAAATTCTGGCATGCCATTAGCTGTAATGGAACTTAAAAAAGTTTGATGACACATATTGTGTGTAAATGTGAATGGCGTGAGTACAATCAAGAAAATTGTAATTTTAAAGGTTTTCCCTAATACTAAAACCATGTAATCTAGTTTACAATTTGTATGAATATTCTAAGAGACGTCTCCATCAAGAGTAATTATTGTTCACTTTTTCATGGGTATAATGAATGTACTAGAATAGGAAAATATCATAGTAGTAACAAGAGAAAGAAAAACTATGAAAAACCAAAAAGAATCGCAGATATACACAAAACAATGAACTTCCCAAGCGCACCACCAAATCCATAGAGAGTCCCACAGAGAATGTTTGAAGAAGGAGAACTAGTGATGTATGACCTATAAAATTCCCGAGGACTCAACATAAAGGGTAAAGCATGGTTGTGATCATTTATGAAAAAATCTCAAGTAATAATTTTAAATGCGATGAATATTCATTAAAAAAAAGTGTAAATTTACAAATGCCATGTAAAAACAAAATTTAATAACATCCTTTTAAATATTTAAATGACTCAAATTATAAAAATCCTTATAAATAAGAATTATACAATTTTAGGCATCAAAATATTTTGCTTTTAATATGAACTTCTAACACTAAGAGTATGTCTCTTTATTACATCAAAAATAAATATATAATTATAAATTAATCGTTAGCATTTTCTTTAAAATATATATAATGAGACAATGATAATAATAAATTAAGTTCAGCTTTTTATTACTAAGATTTGTTCTTAGATTAGAATAATGTGAGTTGAAATATTTATAAAAAAGTTATATGAAATAATATCATAAAATATTTCTATATATATAAAAACATTTAACAAGCCATAAATATCCCATATAAATGAAAAATGAAATTCATTTGTTTTTTTAAGAAAAATGCAACTATGCCTTTTTATGCTTTCGAAATAAAAATACAAATAAGCTTCAATTAAAATTATGAAATTCATATAAAGTTGCAAAATTAATCAAGAAATTTAAATCTCACAAAACCTTACAAAAGGAGAATATGGTTCTATTATTTCAAGGCGTAATTTGAAATGCCATAATTGTGTATTGCATCAATTTATGTCAATCTGCAAATGTGCTCATTCAATTCTGAAATACTGAAATTTAACCATGTCGTCGTAAGACCCAGATAATTGAATTCTTTCAAAATAAGGTTCACAATCGAATCAATAAAGATCAAATAAGGGCACACAAGTGGTCTTTAACCAATAAGAGGTAAAATGATTCAAATGATAGAAGGTTAAATTTTCGACAAAAATAATCAATAAAAAATGTGTGATAAAAGAAATGATCATAAAGTCGCAAAATCATCAAAGAAAATTATCCAGAAACACTAACTCTAAGTATTAAAGGATAAACACTCATGAGAATAAATAACCAACCAAGTCATTTGTCATGAGCACCAGTAGCGCAAAGAATGAAGGATCGAAGAAATAAAGCCAAAAAAATCACTTTCCAAATTAAGCAAGATGAAAGAAACTCAAAGCTAAATATTTACAAAATTCTAATGGGGGTCCCTTGATTTTACAAAACTCAAGAGGAGTTGTTGGGGTGCCAACAAATGGCGGCATGCTGGGCGAACCAGTTATCTCTGTATGTTTACTAGAAGATTAAAGATATAGGAAAACAAAATCAAGGTTTTCTTGAAATATCAAACTTCACACCACATGACTTTATCTTATCACTAGCCTATATAGTAAAGTTTGAACTCTAATACTGTCACAATCAAATGAATTGTCACAACTATTATTCAAAGACTTCATAAAGATGAATGAGTTTGAAATATATGCATAGAAAATAAACCTTATCAAGAATGCTTTCTCAATAGTTAAGGATAATCGAATAACACTAGCATAAAGATATGACCTCCATACCTTAAGAAGATATCTAGATAAGTTCCTCATCCATTAAATATAAATAACTGAAATATAAATTTTGTTTTTCTCCTTTTTTTGTGTAAATATATAAATTATATCTTTGATTCAAGACGACTATCCTCGCTTGGTAACCAGCCATTGATAGCATCATTCACGAGAACTGTCAAAGATAAACAAGCCGGCTCATGATGAGACCTCCTATCCCTTGATCTTATGACCAAGAGCCATCACCCTGGTGATGAGAAATGTGTTATCCGTGACAGGGCTGATGATCATGATTAGGTCAGCTCATAATGAGACCTCCTATTCTTCAATCAAAGTTTAGTTTAGTTTAAATTTTTTTGTAATGGATGAGAAACAAATCCAGATAATACCCCTATAATAACATGGAAGGCCTAAAGATGACTAATGCCATTGATTCATAAAGATTCTGAGAGAAAAGTTTCTCAACAAGTTAACTTGCCTAGCTAATGATATCATTCTCAAAATAAAGTCCAATAATAATAATCGTGAGTTCAACTAACTGATTAGCTAAGTTCATAAGAAATATTTCAAGGCTAGGAGTGATTCAGTCACAGTAATAACATTTGATATGGCAAGAAACTCTTTACAATGGTTTCCCTTAAAGATATCAGGTTGATTAGTAGAGGAAAATATGAACACCCAGCAGTGTGCCATCAAAGTATTATTTATCTACAATACTCCCTTAAAAAAAAGCAGAAAATAAAAAGGCTAAAAAAAAAATATTTAACTCACTACTGAAACCAATCAACCAAACAAATTTTAAGACAAAATCACTAATTGAACTAAAACACTCAAAAATCTAGAATCTGATCGAATCCAAAATTCAACCAAAAGGTATGTATTGAAATCCAAAATAAAAATTAAAAATATATCGAAACTTTAACTCAGAGTCGAAGATGGTTAATAAACTCGAAAATCAAAATTCAATATATGATTACTTTCTATATGATGAGCTATTCAAAATAACGTAAAAGTCACAAAATTATAACGTGGGTAAGAAATAACGACAAATATCCTAATATTCAATTGACCACAATTAAAGTTTAAATAAAGGTCAATATAAAATGGAAAATAGGAGACACAAATATGTATGTCAAAATGGTGATTTTCACAAAAAGTATCATAAACTTATTATTGATGTAAAGTTTCGAAAATATTTGAATAATGCAGAATCATTCAATTATTAAAATATTACTTCATTCTTTCAGGACTCATTTAATTAATCAATGAGAAGATTGAATGAGTCTGATCCTTTTATTCATCATTATTTACAAAAGGAAAAAAGAAAAGTTTAAGGTGTAAAGTTTCGTGAGAATAATTACAAAGTGAGCAAGATGTAATGATTACAACTCCTAAAAGAAAATGGTCATAACAAAATCTTCTAAATCAAAGATAATCAAAGAAATAAATAAGACTTGTAAGAAACTAATTATTTCAAAAAGCAAGATATCAACTCAAAATCTAGTCAATATGTACAAGGTTGAGGTGATAAGAAATCCAATCATCTAGGTCTCAAAAAGTGAAAACGAAAAGCAATCAAGTGAAACCAAACTCAATATTAATTTCATTTGATGTGCAAATCATTATTAATTCCATGTCACAAACTAAGCATCATAATCGAACGAAAGAAAATTTTAAAATCGAAGATCAACACGTAATAATATTTTACACAGATTTAATTGATCTGAAATTATAAAACAATTTTCCTATGCTCGATTATATTTATCTTAATTTGTGTTTGATCAAAATAAGACTTTTCCTTAAATTATAAATATGGCAAGTATTTATAGGAAAGCCTAAGTTATTAATTTTGGAAAATGATTGATTACAAAATTTAGAGAAATATTCATCAAAATAATATTTATGAGCAAAATCGGGAATTGGCATGAATGATTTAGAAATTTCAAGGAATTAATTTAGCAAACTCATTTCAAGAGAAAATCAAAATTTGAATGATAAAAGAAAAAAAACCATAAGGCTAGTCTACACATTTTAAATAAATTGATGAATGTCACTCTTAATAATTTAAATATAGTCTAAAAGTGTATAATTAATGACATCATCCACAATCGTGTAAAATAACCTAATGATAGATTTATCATTACTCAATTATTGTAATTTTATGATTTCTCACAATTAATACCAAAATTCAATACTTCACAGTTTAAAAGATAAATAACAAGTATACAAATTTTGAAATGGAAATAAGATAAAGAATTCACTTCCCTGATGTAAGGCCATACTCGTATTCCTGCATTCCCGATTGTATCACTTGCTGCAAAACGCTTTCTAACTTGTCAATCCAACCAAGTGTACCTGACCAAAAATTAAGTAGAGATCAATCTATCCTTAGCAGAAAACTATTGAGCTGATCAATAAATATATACATTCTTATATTTACTACTATGTGTGAAATCAAAACTAAAAACTAAGAAGTAAATAAAAAGAAAAGAAACTACTCTATCTTATTCCTAGTCAAATATTCAATCATAATCAGGTAAAGTCAAAAAGCCAATGAAGCCATTGAAGCATTTGTAACCCTGCAAAATAAAACATATCGAATATTAATAATATGAATTGAAATGCTTTATATTAAAAAATAGAAAGTATTAAATTAGAACTCATATTTACAAAAGAAAGAAGAAGATGACATGAAAATATTTTAAAATATGACTCTTCCAACCATGCATAAACTGGGTCATAAAAAGAAGATTGGAGGAGATCTAAAACTCGTGAAGATTCAATGGAATGTGTGATAGCAAGTTTATTAGGATAGTAATCAAAAAGTGGCATGTCGAGATTATGATCAAAGGATCCAGGAAACATTAAAGTAGAGGATATATTTTGTAAGGAAGTATCATCATCATAAATTTGAAAAGCACTTTTCCCTTGAAATTCATGAGATTTTGACGATTCGATTAATTTACAATTGAAAAGATTAATATCGTCAAAATCTAAAATACTATAAGAAATGGTTTTATCTTCTAACTTAACTTCTTCAATATTATTGTATGCATGAGATTCATGAGCGATATTTATAAATTTGTTTTCTTCATCATTATCGTGAATAGAAAGATTTTCCTCATTCTTATACAACAAATCACTTTGCATAGGAACTGACCATAGTGTTTGTATATTAGTATCTAGACATGAACTATAATCAGTAAATAGATCCAGATATAAAGCATGACAACTTTCCAAACGTTGAAAATTAGATGTTCATATTTGCAAAGGACAATCTTGATTAACTGATTCAAGAGGAAAATCATTATCCATATTTTGATTTGTTGATATATTTTGTGAAAGAATGAGATAATTTTGTTTAATTTGAGAAGAAGAAAATGCAAAATCATGATTTATGCAACGATCATTCAAAGATTCGGTTTTAGATCCTAAAACCATCGATTCCTTTTCAATTGCAATTGTTTGAACAAGAGAATGATTGTTTAATGTAAGTGTCGAATTTAAATTCTCTTGTTCTTGAAATTGTATATTAGAAGATCCTAAGATTTGTTTATGTTCAACAATTTTAGGGTCAGAATTTGGATCAGTAAAATTAGACTTTGAATCAATATTAACTGATGAAGTGATGCAACCATCAACATGCATATCATCAATTTGAAGCTCATCATTATTTGTTTGATCATGTAAAGTTGAATGCGAATCAAGAGATAAAAATAAATCTGTTATTTCTTCTACAGAAAGTTGATCTTTCTCATGAAATCTAAAATGCATTGACATAAATCTGGAAAAGAAAGTACTAGTAGATTCACCTTCTTGTTTGCGAAGATTTTCGATCTCATACCTCAACTTTTGATAATTATAATCCTCATGCGCATCAATGAATAACTCCATGAAATGTTTCCATAAATGAATGGATTTAGCTGGTAACATTTCGAACCAGCCTCGAATTCTTCTTTTGAAAGTGACAATAAAAAGCCTACAAATCTTACTCTCACACACTATACGATAATGGTTACAAATATCTATAAATTTAGTGAGATGTTTCAAAGCAGTCATTTTACCTTGTCCATCAAAACTTAACCTTTGTTAGAGATTTACTACACTTTCAGAAATACCCCCCGCAGGCCCAGACATGCTGAAAGCATGTTCTAAAATAGTAATAGGATCCATTTTTAAAATAAAACAAAATTTAAAAGAAATAGCTCAAAAGGGCTTACTTGACGATCGACCCTCCTTCTAGCACCATTTGTTGGCCCGATTTTCTGAATCTAGGCCAATAAGGAGGTTTTGTCCACACAATCAGCTTAAAGGAGCGTCCGGTGTGATTGATTAACACACTAGTGAAAAATGAGAGATTAGCAACGAGGAGACCAAAAATTTTGGTCACCACAGTTTTTTTCAAGGGATAAATGACCAAAATTGATAAATTTAAGTGAGATAATTAAAAAAGACCAAGATAAATGACCACTTTTGGTTACGGAATAAAAACCAACTAAAAACGACCAAGATAAATGACCAAATTTGGTCACAGGATATCTAGACTAAAAATGACCACATAACAATTGGTCATTTATTTGGTCATTTTTAGTTGTCACTCCAGCAATGAAAAAACTTACAAATTTGACAATGAATTTAGTAGAATTTAGTAAAATGTACAAATTATGCTAGTCCACCCCAAAATCTAAAATATAAGCACCTATTAATGTAACAAGATTTATAGAATTTAGGAAGATGTCATTCACTTATAAAAAGCCATAAAATACTCATCTAAAATATCCTTAATCTCTCTTCACTCTTATAAAGTTCTCTTCTCTTCTAAAGTTATATTTTAGTTGGATGTTTAAGTTTATGTTTATATATATAATTAACTTTAAACAATGATAACAACATTATTATGATTTTTTAGTGGATTCAATAATTGTTTAAAAATATTGGAAATATATTTGGTAGAATTGTTAAATCGTACATAAATTGAGTTCAGAAGAGCATATTTACCTATGATTGAATATGTGTTGATCTTAATTACAATTTCCACCCACTTTGCAAAAGTTGGACAATTCTTGATGAATCCAATGTATTGGATTAAAAGAAACTGACATTTTGTTGTATGACTTGTCAACACACATACCATTCGCATGTACTTGGTCGGAAACAATGACACACTTCTTGTAAAAACATTTAAAATTGACCTTTATAGCAATATGAAAAAAGAAACCTCTATGGAAACTCCAAAACAACATGTGGAACAACTGAGATCAACAACATCAACATAGTAACCCAACCCTAGATCAAAACATCAGTCCATGTACTCAACCTACCCTCAAAGGGTGGTGATGTGAATATCAATACCTTCCCTGATCTTGCAAACAATATCCTAGCAGGAAACCCCTTAAGTGGGATGACAAGACACTATGAATTAGAGAATTTGAATTCAAAGAAAGAGATAGGATCCACATTTAGCTCAAACTCAAGCATCCATAGTCAATTTTTCTTCCATAAATAGTTGACCCCTTATTGAATATAATAACAATTGAAAAAATCTTCATGTTTAAAAATTAAGAAACATAATATCTTAATACCCATATTTAAAAAAAATACACAATATATATTAGTTATAATGGTAATTAATTATTCAAAACTTAAAATTCTTAATTCTTTATAACTAAAATAATAATATTAACTACCATAATATTCAACTTTTATCATATTTTTCATTGAGTCAAACCTTTAAAGCTATGTTAATTGTCATATTTTTCATTCAGTCAAACCTTTAAAGCTATGTTAATTTAATGATTTCTTGAACATCATGCTGAAAAAAAATTTGATTTCCTCACCATTCATAAGGCAAAGAAGCCTGGATCCTCCCAAGATGAACCAAATCCAAGCCATTACCTGTATTTTGGTGCCACACTTTCAAATTTGGTTCCATGTTCAATTTTTTTCCATTTTCTCAATATGTGGTATTTGGAGACAATTTAGGATGCTCATGGAATCGGGAAGAGCTTGGGATGCTACTGCTGGACCCTGCAACATATTCAATGTTTTCCATCCTTAAATCCCGTTTATGGATCATGGCATCTTACCCTTCTCGTTCTTCAACAAACCCTTCTAGCTCTCATTCATCGCTGCAGCCGTAGAGTCCACCAATATCTTGTAAAGGTATGGGGCTTTCTTTCCATTCCGTGTCTTTGATTTTTTTGTACTAAAATGGTTTAGTTAATTGCGACAAAGTTGTTTGATTTGTTCTTTCTGCTATGAAATGCATTGTTTCAAATAATCTATCATTGAAAATATATGCTTGGAAGAGCACCCATTTGAGATTGAGGTAACTGACTTCATCCTTGCTTGAGCTCTTCTAAGTAATTTTTCTATGGTTTCTGTTAGAGGGTTTCTAGGGTTCTACTGTAAGCCTGTCCATATTTTATTTATTCCGATCCCGATGGGAACGTCGATGTTAATAACACAAAACTTGTGTATAGTAAAAGACTCTTGTCTGTTACAAAAGGCCTCTTGAAAGCCTGGATACAAAATTTGATGAATGCCACTGATAATATGACTGCGATTTGGGCTCTAGGTTTGATGAGGCTACCGGATAGTCTTCAACCTTTATACCTGCCTCAGTATCTTGAAGGTTCTCCACATGTTACATATGGTTATACTACTTTGAGAGTTTCAGACAGTGTACACAAATGTTTGGGACCTTTAGAGGTAGAAAATAAAGAGGATGACCATCCTTTAATTGTTGCAGATGGGAAATCCCCTCTCGTTGTTGGAGCAGAAAATGTAATGCATTATCCTAACCCACCAAACCCATCAAAGGTTTGTATATAAGCAGGAAGGAGGCTCCTGTTTTGAGAGTTGAAAGGGGTGTACCAGTTTCATTCTCAATACGGGCCGGGCATGATGTTGCATTTTGTATTACATTCGATCCTATTGGTGGGGTTGCATATGAAATCCACCTTATCAACTTTCCATATGAAATAAGCTACTGGGAAGTCATTTAAACCCAGAACTGCTGCAACTATTATGGATGCCAACACAACTCCAAGAGTGTAGTAGAATAGAGGCGTTAGAAGCAGAAGGGTCACCATGACTGTTAACGCAATCACTACATTTGATAATGCACTCTTGCATCCAGCATTGTAATTCACTGCTGATCGAGAAAACGACCCTGCAAAATATAATTTAAAAAGTCAAATACACAAATAAGTTAACAAAGATCAACCTGGGATACTGGACCCCATTTCTCAGATCTTCCTAGAGGTGTTTCTATTTCTATTTGAGGGGGGGAAGACTCCTTCAATACCCACCATAGGCTCAAGCCAGGGATTTATGGGTGGCTGTGATATTTCTCAAGCCAGGGATTTATGGGTGTCTACGATATTTTGGTATGATATAGTCATTGAACTACTTTAAAAAGTGGCTCTGTTTGCACTTAGATTATCTGCAATTATTATTGTTTGCAGGTTGGCCATATTGGATTTGTGTTCTGTTCTTTGTGAGATGGTGCAGTTGATCTATGAATTTATGGGCGTAATATATTGACGATTTCTAGAAAAGGAGAGAACATTTCTTTTAGATGGCAGGATCTGTGTATGTTCAGTGTTATGGATTCTTAATACATAAGCAGCTTACATAAACATATGATCCATGTTCACATTGTTCTTAGTTCTTATCATAAAGCCTAATGTATTGTGCATGTTGGTGCCAGGAGCTAGAGTTGAACAAAGTTGATTGGAGCATTCTCTTTGAGCCTTATCCATTCTTTGAAGCTTACAAAAATTATTTAGAAATAGACATATCTGCAGAAGGAGTAGATGATCTACAGGAATGGAAAGGCTGGATTGAATCTCGTCTTCGGTTACTCACTTTACGAGTATGGACTTATTTTTATTTGATCCTTGTAGTTTTTGCTGCATCTATGTAATATCTAGTCTTTTCTGTATTGCTAAAATGCTGAACCAATGACTATGCCTGAGCCAATTGAGGTTTTTTCTTTACCAGATTGAAAGGCAGACATTTGGCATGCTTCACTGTCATCCGCACCCAGATGACTTTTTGGATCCCCAAAGACCATATCATTGCTGTTTCTTTATGGGCTTGCAGCGTAAACAAGGTATGCCTTCCCAAGAAGGAGAACAGTTTGGCATAAGGGCAACGTAAGAGTTATCCTTGAGAATGTTTTGATGGGTCCTTCCATATCTTTTCCCACATATTGACCACTTTTTCTTGTTTGCATGTACAAATTATTCCATTTTAGATCTCACAGTTTCTCCAGTGCATCAGGAATTTTTGGTTTAGTCCATCCTTCTCGTGGAATATCCATCATATTTCCTAGATTTAGTCGCCAGCGTATTGATAAGAAGCCAGAAGATGGTAGCACACCAACAGATATAGCAGATTTATTTCACCATCAGAAACGCAAGATGGATTTTTCTATTGACGATCGAAATCCATAGTTTTGTAAATCACGGGCTACTAAAACCATATGCCTTAAACCAATTACATCCTTGCTCATTCCCAAGTAAAGGTTGACCCTAACATGTAAATGTTCATTTTTAGTTATAGAGAAAAACAAGTAATTTCTCAAAAACATTTGGATAAAAGTTTAAAATCTTCATTTGATGGTAAAATGTTTTTCAAATTCCAATTTATTCTGGAAATCTAGATTTTAAAATTGTATACAGATTATTTAACTCATTACCTACTCTTAATATTCATTATTAGTTTTAAAGAAAGACACGTAAAGGAATTTTTGGAAAACTATTTATCATATTTTGAAATTACTTAACCAAGTTGGTCATTTCCCTCCCAAGTAGGAATAGTTATTATTAGACATTTTTCTAAATTATAAAGGGTTTGAACCTCAAGAGAACTTGATCCCTCTGGGTGCTTGGTAGAGTTATAGTTAAAATGGATCTATACTGGTCTACCCAATAGTCCCTTTGACCTACTTTAGTGGTCATATGTTGGACATTAATTAAATTATCTTATCTTTTCTTATTTATCTTGTATGGACATCATTATCTACCCAACAGTCCCTTTGACCTACTTTAGTGGTCATTCGTTAGACATTAATAAAATTATCTTCTCTTTTCTTAGCTATCTCTAGGGTGCATTCTTGTGGCATTGTTATATTGTGATTATGTTTTCAATGTGGTCCCATGGCACTCTCTCCTAGGGCACAACTTGCATGGATTATATTATCATCATTTTGCCAAGTCAAAGTGGTTAAGGTGGTTGTCAAGGAACTTTCTTCTAAGGAACACCTCACATGGTTATTTTTATTGTTATTTCTGGGTTGAGGTGGTTTCAACTGCCTTTATTCTTCTAAGGCTCACCTCTTCTAGGTGTTCATTTCTCATTATTGCATGGTCAAAGAAGATTATTCTTTGAGAAATCCATCATTATTTCAGCTACATTTGGCATTCTTTCATACACATTAGAGAGCACTCTCTCTCATGTGACTTGACATATATATTGTTTTATTTGAAGGGGTTATGGTGGTTTCCTTGAGGAGCATTCCACATTGAGTTTGAACACATAGTATGAAGCATATTTTCCTTGGTCAATACAGGTCATCTCTTGAAGACGTTTTGCATGACAGGACACATGGCTCTTTGCATGTGGTTGTATGTTTCCTGTTACTTGAGAAGTCGGACGCGTGGTATCACGTTCATGAGACTTCTTTTCTTCAATAGTATGGGTATTTTTGGTCTTGGAGCCTGCTTATGTATTATTGTATTGTTTTACTTGGACAAAAGGATGGATCTAGGAACACAAATGTTATTTTATTGTTGAGGAGTTGAGTTCAACCTATAGACGGGTTTTCTCTCCTTATTTGTAAGGGGGTTGAAAGTTTGGCTATTGAACTCTTGAGACCTATTGTTTAGGTCCTTAGGATACTTGTATTGGAGCTATTGGATGGATGCATAAAGAATTTTTTGGATGAGGATGTCTTCTAAATCTTGATGTCGTTTGTTGTTGCTGGAATTTTCTTGACATATGTTTGTGAAGCATTGAATCGGGTAACATCACCCCTCATTCTTTAATGTTTATCATTGGGATGTTGTTTATGAATGCTAATTTCTCTATGCTTGGTTAGGTGCACATATACTTTGTTCCTGATAAATATAATCGTGATAAGTGGTGGATTTCATCTACAGTTGGGATCTTCCTAGTTATGTTTCTATAATTTGGGATAGCAAGGAGAGGGCCATTGTAGCTTGTATATTTCAGGCTTCAGCCTCATTTGTCCTCTTTTCCTGAATGAGCCTTATTTCATGCCATATGCCCTTTGTACCTTTCCTAGGAACTAGTCTTGCTTTCAACCACCATTTAAAACATAAAAAAACCGATTTTTATTTCTGTTTAACAGATCTGGAAATCACATTTTACTATAATACTTCAAATTGACCTCTAAGTCTAGGGAACTTGCCTCTTTTTGCATCTTATACTAGACTTAAACTCTGCATTACAAATCTGCAATATGTCACTTAAGAAATATACTTGTACTAATTTCTCAAGTCTTCTACCTGCCTCTGTTTTCATTTGGACTAAGAGTGCTTAGGGAAGGCCCCCTTGTGTTGGTGACAAACCATCCTAAACTGAGGGAAATTGTTTCCAAGGTGACAGTGGTAGCATTTCTGAGTTCCTCTTGCGGTTTCACTTGGTGGGGACTTTACATCTTAGGTGAGAATTTGAGCAGTAATAGGCACGGCAAAACTTTGGGAGTGGTTGCAGACTCACAATCCTAAGTTGCAAAAAGAGAAGGCCTAGAACCAAGCTATGGAGATAAAGACTCATGTTGCAGGAATTAGAAGATCTACAACCTAATGTTGTGAGGGATACAACTTCCAATATATTCTTATGGAAGTTAGAGATCTGGAACAAGAATCCAACACCAATGCTCTGCAGAATATGAGAAAAACCTGCAATGAACTTGTGCGGAAGTAAGTCAAATGATTAAGACCTTTTGCCTTCCAACTTCTACATCTATTGAGATTCTTGTCCATTAGCTGAAGTGGTGTATTTTTATGTACCTGTACTATTTGGAGGGAGAGATAATTGTAAACGTTGTGATGTGTTGTAGCAGAAGCTTTGAAATCAAAATTCTGTTTGCAATATTTTATGTGTAAAATTCTCAGTCTCTGCACTGTGTTGTTGTTTATGATTTTTATATTGTCTGATTTGGACAAAGAAATATGTGGTTTTTTTTTGTTATTGTTGGAAAAGTGGTGGAACCCCCCTGACTAGCAGGGTTTCCATTGGCTGAGTGGCCATGAACCAGGGGCATCTAAGCCATCAAAATCACCCGAGGATCGCACCTGGCCTGGACCGCACCGACCCTTAATATGGTTGGATTTTTGGTATTCGACGGGATTAGAAGCGGTGACCTTACAGCTTAGGGGGCGTCTTAACCATACCCCGCCACCAACTGTTCTACATCTTGCGGATGACTAAGAAATATGTGTTATTGTGTTAAAGAAACTTAATTACGTAATGCCCATAAACCTTTCTAAGCCACAAGCTAAAATCAATTGTAATAGCTATGCGATGAGTCTAAAGGCCTCAGGCATCTAAGAAGTTAGAACTGCTGATCATTAATTATATATAAAGGCTAGAACGACTATTTAAGGCATATATCACCAACAAGCCAGATTTGTTTTACCAACATTACCAGTATATCATATTTTTTATGGCTGTGTATAGCAATATAACTTGAGTGGATTTCTGAGTGTAATTACTCTGTGGCTAACATGTTATTATTTATTAGGTTGGGTCTCTTAAGGAAAGTTGGGACAGTCATGGTTGTTGTGTTGTGGTGTACTACATGGCATTTGTTCAAAATGGTTTTTTTGGGATGAATTATAGTGCGGAATAACTTTTGGTTCAACAAGTGGATTCTAGGCATTTACTACTAGCTATGTGCTTGAGGCTTGGATCTCCAACATTCACAATGGGAGCAATGTACATGCCTTTGCTGTACAACATAAATACCATGTTCTACATTGTTATGTGTTTGCTGGAGTAGTTTGTTTCCTGAAATGCAAGTCCATCTTGTAACGATCTTGGCAAATGTGATTGTTGTTGAATTCCAAGAGCTTTCTTTCCTTTCAGTTAGAATAGTATTTTTTGGTATATGGGGATTACCGATTATGAATCTCAGTTTGAAGTGAGTTTGAAGAAAGAGTTAAGTATGGCATGGCTAACAAAGTTATCAAGTGATAACCACTTCTCTTATATTAACAAGATGTTTATGAGTTGGGTTGATTGTTTACCACATTTTTCTTTATATATTTTACCACTAGTGCTTTCTACTCCCCTTTTGGTGTACTCAAAAAACTTGTTTGTGTATGCTTGTGGATGTGATCTTTTGTCAGAGTACTGTTATCTTCTATTCTTTTTGAGGTGACACATTGGGGTTTATGCTTTTGCAGTCATTTTTTTACAATTTAAAAAGCGAATTAAATTATTACTCTCATGTCTTATTGCTTAATGTAACATATGCCAAATGTTGAACCTTGGTTGTAAATTCTAGATGCATGTGACAAAATTGATTTTTAATTGACCCTTTTGTTGCTTTGGAAGAAATTGAAGAATGCAATCATCATTTTAGTAATCCATTATGTATGTGTATAGGTATATACTACGTTGGATTTAGAGAGGCAAGAGATAGCTGAGAAGATAGACTGTGAAGCAGTTGCTGAGTATGATGAGGAGAGGCTAACTCTTACTGAGCAGGGATTACTAAAAGCCCGTGAGAAAGTGGAAGATCTCTATAAAGTGCGCCATAAGGAAATAAATAAAGGTGTTGCTAGAGCTATAGCAAGGTTTGTAATAGAACTAGGATGAAAATTTGCATGATTGGATACAATTTATGTTCATGTTTTGGGGCTATGGTTTGTTCTTATATGAATGGAAACATTGTGGACATGTTTGCAGGGACCAAGCTGAATTGAAGCGTTCAAACAAAAATTTAGCAATCATGTCTCGACATTCAAAAATATCAAGTTCAGCTTGTCCTTATCCCAACAAAGTATCTCATTGAGAAGAATGCAGCATGATTTGAACATCTGGCTTGCTTGCAGAGAGGCCATGATAGCTCAAGTTGTGGCAGCTGCTTCAGATAAGGTTCATTTGAATGTCATGAAGAAATATTCCACTGCGTAAGTGGATATGCACAAACCCTTTGTATTACTCTTGCATATTCTTTTTTTTGTGGATTTTTATATGCATTTACATTCTCTCATGTCCTTGTAAGTTTCAACCAATGAAGTAAACATTGGCATCGGCCCGAAAACAATGAGAAGGTTTACTTCACTGGTTGAATCGGGTACATCACCCCTCATTCTTTAATGTTTATCATTGGGATGTTGTTTATGAATGCATATTTCTCTATGCTTGGTTAGGTGCACATATACTTTGTTCCTGATAAATATAATTGTGATAAGTGGTGGAGTTCATCTACAGTTGGGATCTTCCTAGTTATGTTTCTATAATTTGGGACAGCAAGGAGAGGGCCATTGTAGCTTGTAGATTTCAGGCTTCAGCCTCATTTGCCCTCTTTTCCTGAATAATATAGTCTCCCAGGAGCCTTATTTCATGCCATATGCCCTTTCTACCTTTCCTAGGAACTAGTCTTGCTTTCAACCACCATTTAAAACATAAAAAAATCGATTTTTATTTCTGTTTAACACATCTGGAAATCACATTTTACTATAATACTTCAAATTGACCTCTAAGTCTAGGGAAGTTACCTCTTTTTGCATCTTATACTAGACTTAAACTCTGCATTACAAATCTGCAATATGTCACTTAAGAAATATACTTGTACTAATTTCTCAAGTCTTCTACCTTCCTCTGTTTTCATTTGGACTAAGAGTGCTTAGGGAAGGCCCCCTTGTGTTGGTGACAAACCATCCTAAACTGAGGGAAATTGTTGCCAAGGTGACAGTGGTAGCATTTCTAAGTTCCTATTCGGGTTTCACTTGGTGGGGACTTTACATCTCAGGTGAAAATTTGAGCAGTAACAGCCGCAACAAAACTTTGGGAGTGGTTGGAGACTCACAATCCTAAGTTGCAAAAAGAGAAGGCCTAGAACCAAGCTATGGAGATAAAGACTCATGTTGCAGGAATTAGAAGATCTACAACCTAATGTTGTGAGGGATACAACTTGCAATATATTCTTATGGAAGTTAGAGATCTGGAACAAGAAGCCAACACTAATGCTCTATAGAATATGAGAAAAACCTACAATGAACTTGTGCGGAAGTAAGTCAAATGATTAAGACTTTTGGCCTTCCAACTTCTACATCTATTGAGATTCTTGTCCATTAGCTGAAGTGGTGTATTTTTATGTACCTATACTATTTGGAGGGAGAGATAATTGTAAACATTGTGATCTGTTGTACCAGAAGCTCTAAAATCAAAATTCTTTTTGCAATATTTTATGTGTAAAATTCTCAGTATCTGCACTGTGTTGTTTTTTATGCTTTTTATATTGTCTGATTTGGACAAAGAAATATGTGTTTTTTTTTTGTTGTTGGCAAAGTGCTGGAACCCCCCTGACTAGCAGGGTTGGCATTGGCTAAGTGGCCACGAACCAGGGGCATCTAAGCCGTCAAAATCACCTGGGGATCGCACCCGGCCTGGACCGCACCGACCCTTAACATGGTTGGATTTTTGGTATCCGACGGGATTAGAACCGGTGACCTTCCAGCTTAGGGGGCGTCTTAACCATACCCCGCCACCAACTGTTCTACATCTTGCAGATGCCTAAGAAATATGTGTTATTGTGTTAAAGAAACTTAATTACGTAATGCCCATAAACCTTTTTAAGCCACAAGCTAAAATCAATTGTAATAGCTATGCGATGAGTCTAAAGGCCTCAGGAATCTAAGAAGTTAGAAATGCTGATCATTAATTATATATAAAGGCTAGAACGACTATTTAAGCCATATATCACCAACAAGCCAGGTTTGTTTTACCAACATTACCAATATATCATATTTTTTATGGCTGTGTATAGCAATATAACTTTAGTGGATTGCTGAGTGTAATTACTCTGTGGCTAACATGTTATTATTTATTAGGTTGGGTCTCTTAAGGAAAGTTGGGACGGGAATGGTTGTTGTGTTATGGTGTACTACATGGCATTTGTTCAAAATGGTTTTTTTTGGGATGAATTATAGTGTGGAATAACTTTTGGTTCAACAAGTGGATTCTAGGCATTTACTACTAGCTATGTGCTTGAGGCTTGGATCTCCAACATTCACAATGGGAGCAATGTACATGCCTTTGCTGTACAACATAAATACCATGTTCTACTTTGTTATGTGCTTGCTGGAGTAGTTTGTTGCCTGAAATGCAAGTCCATCTTGTAACGATCTTGGCGAATGTGATTTTTGTTGAATTCCAAGAGCTTTCTTTCCTTTCTGTTAGAATAGTATTTTTCGGTATATGGGGATTACCAATTATGAATCTCAGTTTGAAGTGAGTTTGAAGAAAGAGTTAAGTATGGCATGGCTAACAAAGTTATCAAGTGATAACCACTTCCCTTATATTAGCAAGATGTTTATGAGTTGGGTTGATTGTTTACCACATTTTTCTTTATATATTTTACCACTAGTACTTTCTACTCCCCTTTTGGTGTATTCACAAAACTTGTTTGGGTATGCTTGTGGATGTGATCTTTTGTCAGAGGACTGTTATCTTCTATTCTTTTTGAGGTGACACATTGGGGTTTATGTTTTTGCAGTCATTTTTATACAATTTAAAAAGCGAATTAAATTATTACTCTCATGTCTTATTGCTTAATGTAACATATGCCAAATGTTGAACCTTGGTTGTAAATTCTAGATGCATGTGACAAAATTGATTTTTAATTGACCCTTTTGTTGCTTTGGAAGAAATTGAAGAATGCAATCATCATTTTAGTAATCCATTATGTATGTGTATAGGTATATATTATGTTGGATTTAGAGAGGCAAGAGATAGCTGAGAAGATAATATGTGAAGCAGCTGCTGAGTATGATGAGGAGAGGCTAACTCTTGCTGAGCAGGGATTACTAAAAGCCCGTGAGAAAGTGGAAGATCTCTATAAAGTGTGCCATGAGGAAATAAATAAAGGTGTTGCTAGAGCTGTAGCAAGGTTTGTAATAGAACTAGGATGAAAATTTGCATGATTGGATACAATTTATGTTCCTGTTTTGGTGCTATGGTCTGTTCTTATATGAATGGAAACATTGTGGACATTTCTGTAGGGTCCAAGCTGAATTGAGGCGTTCAAACAAAAATTTAGCAATTATGTCTGGGCATTCAAAAATATCAAGGTCAGCTTGTCCTTATCCCAACGAAGTATCTCATTGAGAAGAATGCAGCATGATTTGAACATTTGTCTTGCTTGCAGAGAGGCCATGATAGCTCAATCTGTGGCAGCTGCTTCAGATAAGGTTCATTTGAATGTCATGACGAAATATTCCGCTGCGTAAGTGGATATGCATAAACCCTTTGTATTACTCTTGCATATTCTTTTGTTTGTGGATTTTTATATGCATTTACATTGTCTCATGTCCTTGTAAGTTTCAACCAATGAAGTAAACATCGGCATCGGCCCGAAAACAATGAGAAGGTTTACTTCACTAGTTGAATCGGGTAACATCACCCCTCATTCTTTAATGTTTATCATTGGGATGTTGTTTATGAATGCATATTTCTCTATGCTTGGTTAGGTGCACATATACTTTGTTCCTGATAAATATAATCGTGATAAGTGGTGGAGTTCATCTACAGTTGGGATCTTCCTAGTTATGTTTCTGTAATTTGGGACAGCAAGGAGAGGGTCATTGCAGCTTATAGATTTCAGGCTTCAGCCTCATTTGCCCTCTTTTCCTGAATAATATAGTCTCCTACGAGCCTTATTTCATGCCATATGCCCTTTGTACCTTTCCTAGGCGCTAGTCTTGCTTTCAACCACCATTTAAAACATAAAAAAAATGATTTTTATTTCTGTTTAATAGATCTGGAAATCACATTTTACTATAATACTTCAAATTGACCTCTAAGTCTAGGGAACTTACCTCATTTTGCATCTTATACTAGACTTAATCTATGCATTACAAATCTGCAATATGTCACTTAAGAAATATACTTGTACTAATTTCTCAAGTCTTCTACCTTCCTCTGTTTTCATTTGGACTAAGAGTTCTTAGGGAAGGCCCCCTTGTGTTGGTGACAAACCATCCTAAACTAAGGGAAATTGTTTCCAAGGTGACAGTGGTAGCATTTCTGAGTTCCTGTTGGGGTTTCACTTGGTGGGGACTTTACATCTCAGGTGAAAATTTGAGCAGTAACAGGCACGACAAAACTTTGGGAGTGGTTGGAGACTCACAATCCTAAGTTGCAAAAAGAGAAGGCCTAGAACAAAGCTATGGAGATAAAGACTCATGTTGTGAGGGATACAAATTGCAATATATTTTTATGGAAGTTAGAGATCTGGAACAAGATGCCAACACTAATTCTCTGCAGAATATGAGAAAAACCTGCAATGAACTTGTGCGGAAGTAAGTCAAATGATTAAGACCTTTGGCCTTCCAACTTCTACATCTATTGAGATTCTTGTCCGTTAGCTGAAGTGGTGTATTTTTATGTATCTGTACTATTTGGAGGGAGATATAATTGTAAACTTTGTGATCTGTTGTAGCAGAAGCTCTGAAATCAAAATTCTGTTTGCAATATTTTGTGTGTAAAACTCTCAGTATCTCCACTGTGTTGTTTTTTATGCTTTTTATATTGTCTGATTTGGACTAAGAAATATGTGTTTTTTTTTATTGTTGGCAAAGTGGTGGAACCCCCCTGACTAGCAGGGTTTCCATTAGCTGAGTGGCCATGAACCAGGGGCATCTAAGCCGTCAAAATCACCTGGGGATCACACCCGGCCTAGACCGCACTGACCCTTAACATGGTTGGATTTTTGGTATCCGACGGGATTAGAACCGGTGACCTTCCAGCTTAGGGGGCGTCTTAACCATACCCCGCCACCAACTGTTCTACATCTTGCAGTGACTAAGAAATATGTGTTATTGTGTTAAAGAAACTTAATTACGTAATGCCCATAAACCTTTCTAAGCCACAAGCTAAAATCAATTGTAATAGCTATGCGATGAGTCTAAAGGCCTCAGGCATCTAAGAAGTTAGAACTGTTGATCATTAATTATATATAAAGTCTAGAATGACTATTTAAGCCATATATCACCAACAAGCCAGGTTTGTTTTACCAACATTACCAGTATATCATATTTTTGATGGCTGTGTATAGCAATATAACTTTAGTGGATTGCTGAGTGTAATTACTGTGTGGCTAACATGTTATTATTTGTTAGGTTGGGTCTCTTAAGGAAAGTTGGGACAGTAATGGTTGTTGTGTTGTGGTGTACTACATGGAATTTGTTCAAAATGGTTTTTTTTGGGATGAAGTATAGTGTGGAATAACTTTTGGTTCAACAAGTGGATTCTAGGCATTTACTACTAGCTATGTGCTTGAGGCTTGGATATCCAACATTCACAATGGGAGCAATGTACATGCCTTTGCTGTACAACATAAATACCATGTTCTACTTTGTTATGTGCTTGCTGGAGTAGTTTGTTGCCTGAAATGCAAGTCCATCTTGTAACGATCTTGGCGAATGTGATTGTTGTTGAATTCCAAGAGCTTTCTTTCCTTTCAGTTAGAATAGTATTTTTTGGTATATGGGGATTACCGATTATGAATCTCAGTTTCAAGTGAGTTTGAAGAAACAGTTAAGTATTGCATGGCTAACAAAGTTATCAAGCGATAACCACTTCTCTTATATTAGCAAGATGTTTATGAGTTGGGTTGATTTTTTACCACATTTTTCTTTATATATTTTACCACTAGTGCTTTCTACTCCCCTTTTGGTGTATTCACAAAACTTGTTTGTGTATGCTTGTGGATGTGATCTTTTGTAAGAGTACTGTTATCTTCTATTCTTTTTGAGGTGACACATTGGGGTTTATGTTTTTGCACTCATTTTTTTACAATTTAAAAAGTGAATTAAATTAGTACTCTCATGTCTTATTGCTTAATGTAACATATGCCAAATGTTGAACCTTGGTTGTAAATTCTAGATGCATGTGACAAAATTGATTTTTAATTGACCCTTTTGTTGCTTTGGAAGAAATTGAAGAATGCAATCATCATTTTAGTAATCCATTATGTATGTGTATGGGTATATACTACGTTGGATTTAGAGGGGCAAGAGATAGTTGAGAATATAATTTGTGAAGCAGCTGTTGAGTATGATGAGGAGAGGCTAACTCTTGCTGAGCAGGGATTACTAAAATCCCGTGAGAAAGTGGAAGATCTCTACAAAGTGCGCCATGAGGAAATAAATAAAGGTGTTGCTAGAGCTGTAGCAAGGTTTGTAATAGAACTAGGTTGAAAATTTGCATGATTGGATACAATTTATGTTCCTGTTTTGGGGCTATGGTCTGTTCTTATATGAATGGAAACATTGTGGACATGTTTGCAGGGTCCGAGCTGAATTGAAGCGTTCAAACAAAAATTTAGCAATTATGTGTGGGCATTCAAAAATATCAAGGTCAGCTTGTCCATATCCCAACAAAGTATCTCATTGAGAAGAATGTAGCATGATTTGAACATCTGTCTTGCTTGTAGAGAGGCCATGATAGCTCAAGCTGTGGCAGCTGCTTCAGATAAGGTTCATTTGAATGTCATGAAGAAATATTCCGCTGCGTAAGTGGATATGCACAAACCCTTTGTATTACTCTTGCATATTCTTTTGTTTGTGGATTTTTATATGCATTTACATTGTCTCATGTCCTTCTAAGTTTCAACCAATGAAGTAAACATTGGCATCGGCCCGAAAACAATTTTTCGGCAACATCAGCAAACCGCGGAAAACATCAAAAAATACAAAATATATCCATTTTTTTCAAAATTTTAAACATATAAAGCAACAACAACATCAGATTGGCATACTTGATTGGCATTTTCTTGATTAGGTAAGCGATACTGTACTACCTTTCAATGTTTTATCTAAATTATTTGTGTTTTGCATTGCCACTTTGTATTGACTATAGCTTGTGTTCTGTTTTATGATATTTTACAGGAAATACACAAGACTCCAATGGGAAACCCATGTTTCAAGCAGGAAAGACCAAGGTTGGAGACACGGTTAACATAATTTTTAACATCTTCTCGATTGCAGTAGGTCACCATGTCCTACTTTCAGTATCTTGTTAGTATTATGCTTGAATGGATAGTTTGTATAAAACCAGCTGTCATTGTTTACAAAAATGTTGAGTAGTGTCATGTCCAATGACTATATGAAAATGTACATAAGAGAAATACTAATGGAAATATTTGTTTGTAGGTTCCCATTGTCATTGTTGCAGTTCCATAAGGACTTCCATTGGCAGTCACCTTGATGTACGATTAATTGCAGAGGTTTTTCTAGATTTAGCTTACTCAAATTAATATCTAGTGATTGTCTATGATTTATTTGAGAGTGGTGTCTTTCTTCTTAACATGTTTTCTTGTCATTTTATTGACATTTTAGCTTATTCAATGAAGAAGATGATGGCAAATAAGGCTTTGGTTAGTATTTGATTTACAATAATTTATTACTATGCATGGATGGGTGATTGATCTTTCAACATCTAAAAATTCACCCCATTCCGGGTATGAAGTTTGTTAGAATGTGAGACTATGGGTTCTGCTACAAAAATTTGTAGTGACAAAACAGGGGCACTGACCTTGAATCTGGTTGGCATTTCTCATTGGTTTATATCTATGGGCATGATTTCTTCTTACAAGTGTGTTGGGATATGTTAAAACATGGCATTTCCCCATTGTTATATGATTCAACGTTCTTGTTAATTGCATGTGAAGCTTAACCCCGTTACATAACACGTCATATTTGGCTTCCAGATGACAGTTGTTAGGGCATGGGTTGTTGGCAGACTCAGGGACCAACCAGACATTTCAGAAAGTTTCCCTTCTATTGTACGTTTCCTTCTTATTGAGAGTATCTCCCACAATACCATAGGGAGTGTCTTTAAACCCGAGGTAAAACATTAGAATCTTTCCAAGTACATGAGTATGAATAGAAACTTGGAAATAAATGTCTAATCGCTCAATTCAAGTGTTTTGTATAGAAAAAGGAAAAGCAATTGGAGGCTAAGATATTGAACATTATAAATAATTTTCTTCATTGTTTCTGTATTTTACAGTTGATTGTTTTTTTTACTTAGATTTTTTTACTGGATTTTGCAGGAATGAAATTAACTAAGTGGGCCATTGAGTATGAAGAGCTTGTTGTTGAGGCTTTGCCATTGAGTATGAAGAGTCTACTGCCGAGGCTTTCAAGCTTCTAAGTATGGGTTAATTGAAGCTGCTGCGGGATCTAAGTATGGCTTAGCAGCCAAGTACAAATGGGATGGTTTAGTCATTGTAATATTTTGAAAAGTCATCAATGTACTAGATGTTTTTCATGTAAATTTATATGGAGATAGTTTTTGAGAAAACTCATATTTATTGTAATACTTGACATTTCATATAATATAATTTGCGCGATTTAAAACTTATATTGTTGTATTTTATATTATTTATATGTGTTGTAATTAACTAATTAATATGACATTGATTAATTCACATGTGTATTATATGATGATAATTAATGTATGGTTTTTTTTAAATTTTAAACATAATATCATATTAAAAATTTATGTTGATTAATAATGGACACCATTTAAACTACTAAAATATAATAACTACACATAAGATGGCTAAATTAGTGACCAATAAATGAGATTAATGACCAAAATTTGCATATAAAATAACCAAAAATTGAGAGATACTTGACCAAACAATGAGATATAAATGACCAAAAATTGCATATTCATGACCAAAAAGCAGTTTTTAATTTACGGTCTTTTATTACGCGACCAAATGTGGTCATATTCTAGTTTGTCATGTGGTCATTAATTTGGTCATAAATGTGGTCATATATTTGGTCGTTGATTCAAATATTGACCAAATTAATGACCAAGTATATGACCAAATTAATGACCAACTGACAAGCTATAAATGACCAAAATAAAATGACCAATTTTGGTCGCGTAATAAAAGACCGTAAATTAGCCACCAGCGATCGCCAAACCAAAAGTAGTCATTGATATGCGGCTTTTGGTCATTTTTATGGTCACTAATCTCTCATTTTCCACTAGTCACAAAACCTTGCAGGTTGTGGTCCTGCTACCAGCTAGTTTTTCTCTTAAGGAAAACTTAAAACCAACAAAATCTAACCTATTCCAATGTTATTTTTACCTAAATGATTAAATTAAACTATCTATACTGTCCTATGGTTGCTTTCTTAAGGAAAGACTTTGATTTTGGGAAGTTTGAAGAATATAAAACTTATATAAAGTATGAAAATCGATTTAACAGTTGTTAATTCAACTAGTTATAAAAAAATATATAAAATTTAATCTAAACTATTCTATATGTCCTATCTCGGCTAAGAGCATATTTAAAGATTATATTAATTATTAATCAATAAAAGATGGACAGAAAGACTAAAGCATAATTCAAATAGACACATTTAAATCATGAATAATAAGTCACTCTATTATATGACAACAGAACTGAAAAATAACTGCAAATAAACAGTTAACTTTAACTGTCTGAAATTGATTAATAATTAATTATCAAGACATCTATTTGAATTTAAGATAATGTCTATTAAAAATCACTGTCAACATACAAATGAAATTTTAAAAGAGAGAGAAGAGTATATCATTATAACTTAATTTTACTGTAAAAATACTAATAAACATAATCATAATGAGATGTTCATTCAAAATACTATCTTGAACTGATAAAGTGAAAAATGTAATTAAACATCAGTATATCAAAGCACACTGTGTTAATATAAAGAAAGAAGATAATACGCTGAAATATATATATAATAATCCAAAACAAAAATACCATAAATGGTATCAGTCTGTGGATGTCCAGTAGTATTCACATCCAAAGGTTCAACTTCAGAGAAAAACAAAACACCAGCGATATAATATAATTTCAGTACGTTTTCTTCCAACACTCCATCCCGGGAACAAGCATTTCCAGTTCTCTGGTTTTCAAAAACCATCTAATATGGAAAAATTATAGAACTTGAAAGAAGCAAACTTCTACAGCTCTCTCTAGCACTCCATTCCCCCACTGCCTCTATAGAAATTTGCTGTTCAAATAGATCTTATCACCAACAGAAACTCCGTTGAACTTCTTAGCTGGCCGCACTTTTGAAAAATGTGTTCAGAGCACCTTGAAAATCTCCCAAACTGTTCACTCTTTTCAGCAAATTCCCCACGAGTTTGGTAAATGGGGATCTTCGAGAAAAAACCCATATCCCGGAATTTTAATTTTTGCCTTAGATTACGCATAGTTCACTGCATAGAATCGCCTCCTTCATAACAACGACGGGAATCTGGTTTCTCATTTTTGTTTATAACCTGCATATTAAAATTCCCAAAACACAAATAGTAAGAGAGAAAATAAAGAAATGAAAATGATCAAAACCTTTTTTCTGTTGGCAAGTTAATGGCACATTAACAACATTCTTTAGAATTTCGTGGCAACAAATCAGACGTTAGGTCATGCATTATCTAGAAATGGTAAAATCATTTAATGAACATCAGGTATCACAATGTTAAGCATTATTTTCGTGGGCACGTCTCCTATTCTCTTTTAATAACATTCAATGATAAATACTTCTTACTCCAGTGAAAATGTGGCATCATGATACGAAGATGCCTAAAAATCTGTCGAGGCTGATCCGAAATCTGCTCTACAAATTTAGTGATGGAACTTAAATCACCGTTATCCTTTCCACATGTCATTCTTATTGAGGCTTGGCTGATTGAGGAGACTTTGCACAATAATAAAGTTAATGTTCATAACCCCTTCCTAGAAGCTTATCCAATTTAGTGTTTGTGATCATATAGTGGATTTTGGTGAACCTTTAATTTGAGACTCGTAAATTCTATCCAATTATTATGAAGATATTACATAAGATTTTTGAGTTCAATACAAAAGAAGCATTATAATTATATTTTCAATGCACGTGAAACACTCACTTCTCTATTCAAATCATCTTCCTACGTGTGTATTGTCCAAACACGAAATTAAAGAGAGTAAAATTTAGAAGTTCGCACAAGTTATTATCAAATTGAAATTGATTAAGTTGGAATGCCTTTGATTAACGAGACATCCATATAGTCTCTTAAGTTGTACCAAACTTCTTTGTATATAAGGGCACATGCAGAGTAAGCAACACAACACACAAGCTTGATGATAAGTTCACCGGTATGGGAGTTGTCTTAATGTCTTTACCAGCATTTACTTTCACTTTTCTGTCCCTGTTTTACACTACCCTACTCCATGTACCATTGAATTTCTTCTCAAAATTGCATGTGTGAATTCTAGCATGCCATTAGCTGTAATGGAACTTAAAAAAGTTTGATGACACATATTGTGTGTAAATGTGAATGGCGTGAGTACAATCAAAAAAATTGGAATTTTAAAGGTTTTCCCTAATACTAAAACCATGTAATCCAGTTTACATCACATTTGTATGAATATTCTAAGAGACGCCTCCATCACGAGTAATTATTGTTCACTTTTTTATGGGTATAATGAATGTACTAGAATAGGAAAATATCATAGTAGTAACAAGAGAAAGAAAAACTATGAAAAACCAAAAAGAATCGCAGATATACACAAAACAATGAACTTCCCAAGCGCACCACCAAATGCATAGACAGTCCCACAGAGAATGTTTGAAGAAGGAGAACCATTGATGTATGACCTATAAAATTCCCGAGGACTCAACATAAAGGGTAAAGCATGGTTGTGATCATTTATGAAAAAATCTAAAGTAATAATTTTAAATGCGATGAATATTCATTAAAAAAAAGTGTAAATTTACAAATGCCATGTAAAAACAAAATTTAATAACATCCTTTGAAAAAGTTAAATGACTCAAATTATAAAAATCCTTATAAATAAGAATTATACAATTTTAGGCATCAAAATATTTTGCTTTTAATATGAACTTCTAACACTAAGAGCATGTCTCTGGTTATTACATCAAAGCTAAATATATAATTATAAATTAATTGTTAGCATTGTCTTTAAAATATATATAATGAGACAATGATAATAATAAATTAAGTTGTGCTTTTTATAAATGAGATTTGTTCTTAGGTTAGAATAATGTGAGTTGAAATATTTATAAAAAAGTTATATGAAATAATATCATAAAATATTTCCATATATATAAAAACATTTAACAAGCCATAAATATCCCATATAAATGAAAAATGAAATTCATTTGTTTTTTTAAGAAAAAGGCAACTATGCCTTTCTATGCTTTTGAAATAAAAATACAAATAAGCTTCAATTAAAATTATGAAATTCATATAAAGTTGCAAAATTAATCAAGAAATTTAAGTCTCACAAAACCTTACAAAAGGAGAATATGGTTCCATTATTTCAAGGCGTAATTTGAAATGTCATAATTGTATATTGCATCAATTTATGTCAATCTGCAAATGTGCTCATTAAATTCTGAAATACTGAAATTTGACCATGTCGTCATAAGACCCAGATAATTGAATTCTTTCAAAATAAGGTGCACAATCGAATCAATAAAGATCAAATAAGGGCACACAAGTGTTCTTTAACCAATAAGAGGTAAAATGATTCAAATGATAGAAGGTTAAATTTTCGACAAAAATAATCAATAAAAAATGTGTGATAAACATTAGAGAGAATTTGAGGTCAAAAATGGGCCTCCTAAGAGATGTACTACAAAAATATAAGATATATTAAAATATTATGAGTTAGGGGTTTTATGGGGTAGGTATATATGACAACTCATCTCCTACACTACTTTTTATGCACAATATAAATAACCATGGTTGAGTTACTTATCTAAATTAACTATAAATAAAATTAATAAAATAACTCTACAATGATGTGACTAAGATTCATTGTAAATTCCCAAAAAATTATTGTCCTTTACATTTATTTGTATTGAACTTGTAAATAAAAATAAACAAAAATGAATTTCATTTATATGCATAACTAACATATTTTTTTCATATAAATATCATTCATGAATTTAATTTATTTTAAAAGTACAACATTTAATATA
>LPNX010027574.1:4991-15959 GCA_001517045.1 Pseudotsuga menziesii
TCTTGCTAGCGTTTAAAAATGCTGTCTTCTCTTCACAGGAACACAATCCACTTCTTTAGCATTTTGACTCTTCTCCACGAACTCTCCTCTCCTATAATAATGCATGTAGAAAGAAAAATTCGACAGCTTTAGCCGAGATTTGCTGATCTTGTCCAACTGATTCCACGTTTTGAGCAATGATGAAACTGCTTTGGCTGCGTGACTGATAACTGCCAAAATACGTGTCTAAACTGCAGTAACACGTGTTAAAACACTTACAAAATATGATCAGTCACTTCCAGACAAAAATCATGATGAAAATATGCATTAAAATCGAAAAAAAAAGGGCCGCGATATTCTTGTAGCGCGCCCTTTGTTAAATTTTCATCCAGCGCTACAAGAATAATTGCTAAGCCAATTTCTCGCAGTTTTACAACTTTTTGCCAAATTGTCGGAGGTTTTAAAAGCTGCTTGATTTAAGAAACAAGCCTAACTGCTCTCTAAACATATTAATGAATCAACTTTGAAAATATGACCTTCTTTAAACCCCTTTTAAAAAATAAAAAACCATCAAAAATCAAATAAAACCTAAAAGCTTGGGCTTAAAACCTATTCAATCACCAATAGAGTTTCTAAGGAGACCAACACTAAAACTTAAAACCAAAAATTTAACTGAGATAGATTGAAAAACAAACCAAAACTGGGGAAAATAAACCAAAAATGGAGAAAAATTTACTGACTTAACAGGTTCTTTCCCATATTAAGTTATCTAGATCATCCAAGAGATGTGAGCATTTGTACGATGAAATGCAGGAGGAGACAATGCCATAACGTCAATAACCATGTAATGGAACATGTT
Source organism: Pseudotsuga menziesii (assembly GCA_001517045.1). NCBI lineage: Eukaryota > Viridiplantae > Streptophyta > Pinopsida > Pinales > Pinaceae > Pseudotsuga > Pseudotsuga menziesii. Next base: position 5,830 of record LPNX010027574.1, read on the forward strand.
TATGTTTAGAAACAAGTGGCCAACCTATTATGCCATTATTACAAAATATATATATCTTCACGCTACGAATGCTTCGAATAATAATCCATAAACATGAATTTATAAAACAAGATTCAAAATAATAATTCTCTAATCAATTTAAACTATAATAAAATAACACATAACTTTTATCTCTTTCAAAGTTGTTACTCGAGGCCATTCATCAAATGCCATGTACATTAACAAAACGATAAAATAATGTGTAGGACATACATAATGTGCATGGCATACATAATGTGCAGGATATATTCATAATTATTATTTTGAATCAACCTTATAATACTCGGATACTTTTAGGTTTGATGTGTATCTCATGTATTTGTTAGATGAAAGACATCATGCCAAACACTAATTTTATTTATGTAGACCACACAGGTGCATCACTTAGGTGTGTCAACTGTGTGCATCCTTTAAAAGTTTGTTAGGTTGTTGTGTGGGTAAGGTGCTTTTGTATTCCACCAAGTTGGATCATTTGCTTAGCTGTGCTGGGTGCTTATGTGTATTAGGTATGTTCCATATTTGTGAATACAATTTGACATTGTTAAGATAACATTGTATATGCAATTGGATCGTGGTAAAAAACAATTAAAATGTACATTTTTTTCATTACGTAATATTGTAATTGTGCATTGTTCTCAAATTTATAACTGATGTATCCATGCAATCGTAAAATCTACAAAAAATTGGGAACATTACACATAGAAACATTCTTGGCCACACATGTATAATCACACTTAAAAGATTGAACCATGAAGATCTCAAGAGCCTTGATATGAAATATTTTTTTATATCATGAAAGTTATAATACAAAAATAGAAGGCCCATCTATGGCCTGTCAATCTACATGTATCAAAAACATATTTGATGTACATATGCAAACAAAAGTACATCTATCTTGGACCGTGCCCCTATACTCTAACTCCAGATTGTACATAAAAATACATATTTGTCTTGGACTAACACATCAAAAATATAACTTTCTCTTGTTTTTCCCAGACCCTGATGCTTTTTGGCTCTGTCTATGACCACTGTGCATCTCTGGCGACTGCAAATCAATGACAATATTTCTTGATCAGGTAATTGAACTAGTATTGTCCAACAATAACAAAGTTTGAAAATTTAAAATATGACTCAATTGTAAATAAAACAAAGACTCACTGCATCCGTCGGGGGTATAGGTGCTTCTGGTGTCGAGGGTATAGGTGCCTCTGGTGTCCTCCTCCTTGCATAGAGTTTCTCTGCAATGCTTCTCTGTGAGTAAAAAAAAATATGTCAATTATCTCAAGAATTATCAACATGTACATGAATGAGAAAGTAGTAATCAATTATGTAAAAAATGAACATCTCACTGAAAAAACCATTTCTAGTGGATTACGCTGGGACTCTTCAGTAGTAAGAGGAGCCATAGGTTGAACATCAAACTCAGTTGCATGCACTAATGGACCAGGGTGTGGCTACATTCACCAAATGATAAAATAGTTAGACATCGTGCATGTCCATAAACAATACAAATGAAATGTACAATTACAAATATTCAAGTACATGTACCTCCATGTGAATTATCCCTATTGTAGATGTAGCATTGACTGCAGCATCAACAATCCCACTAAGGTTTGGCATGGATGACTCTACATCCTGATGCTGTAAACATGCGAAAATAACATTAAGAAAAACCACTTGTGAAGTGAATTCATAGCTAACCAACAACTGCCATTGGAAGTGTGTACATTATCGTGGGATGAGTAGGTTGATACTAATGCACACCCGCTCTGTTCAAGGAAGAGGGTTGTCTAGTGTAAATAACCCCCTTATCTATGTTTGGACTACGTGGAGATCCAAACCAAAGAGGCGGTGCGGGGATCTGCGATGATGTTTGCAGTCATAAAGTGTTACCATAGTTAGACATGGATTTGAATGGATGGAATAATATGTATTGAAAAACTAACATGTTGTAATATACTTACCCCTACCTGGGACATATCTCCCCCATGGGAGTGACTGCTTCCATCAATTTCTTGCCCCTGTTCAGATGCTAATAACATCTGCAAGTTTAAAAATTATAAATATTAGTGATCTATAAAGGAGTGTACAATAAGAAATTTAAATAATTTGAACAAGATTCAGTCATAACCCATGTACTTACATTCTTCAAGTAATCGTAAATTCCACCATGGACTATGTCGTTGATATCAACGTCTCCAGCATCACGTTCTAAGTGAGGTTCCTGCAACTTCAAAAATCGTAAATATTAGACAATTTAATAAATTAATCAAGAATAACACATGCAATAACAAAATGATATGTATTAACAAAATGACAAATGTTTAAATATTACCTCAATGGTGGTTGTTTGGGCCTCGGGTACAACCACACCGGGTGTAGTACCACCCCCGTGAGAGGCATCAATCTCCTGCAGGAGTAAATATTGCATATATTACGAATATTTTAATATGTTACATATAGTATGGAAAAATTAAAAATTGAACAATAATAGAGTTTTAAAACAATGTCCTTACTTAACCACCAGTCATCGTAGTGGTACCATGTCTTGGTTCAGGACCATAACAGGGTCCCCCACATGATGTGCAGACGTGTGGCTCGCTCTGAGGCACATGGGATGTCGGTGTATCCCCACCAATAGATGTCCCTCCACCACCAGAAGCTGGTGGTTGTACACTAGTAGAGGAAGAGGGCGCTCTCTGGTCAATAGTGGTCGTGTGTCGAGAGACTATCTCAGCTAGATTAATAAATACCTCCTGTGTCTGAGAAACCATGTCATGTGCAGGAGGGATGTCTGCCCTTAGTAGATGGGCATGGGGTGCAGGTATCTGTGGATTGACATATCTATACCTAGCATTGGGTCAGTGTTGGGGCATCCCCATAACAACTCCCTGGAAGCCCAACATGTCAAAATAGTTGACATGTTTCCCCATCACAAACTCTGCATACAATTTTTGGAGGAAGTACAATGGTACTTCCCTATTGTTATGAGCGGGAATGCCAAAAAATATGTACCACCTATCCATCCAATTGTCTCTGATGGGTGGAAAGGTGCACCGCTCAATAGAAATATGTGGCATGTTGATCTCCGGAATGTCATCCGTCCCAAGCAGTCTATACAATGAATAGATGTGTTGTTTTGTTATTTTGAGCTTTTTTACCTCATTGTAACTTAACCCATTAGCATATTGTTGTCTTTTTCTCTCCCTGTAAGATGTGATGCTATACTAAGCATCATTCGATCTTACGATCGTATCAACAATAGATAACAAAGAATCTGACAAGGAGTGGCAGAGCTCATCTCCATCCCTCCAAGTAGAACGAATCTCTCTCAAATGGGCAATAACCCTCAATATCTCCGTATTGTTATCCATAGTATCCACTGCAATCATAAATACAAATAAAATATCATTAGAAATATAAACACATGATATAATGATTTATCTAAGCATTGAAAATTATATAACTAATGTAAGACAAATAACAACATAAATTAAATCTATCATGTAAATTTAAAAATTGATCTTGAATTTTACAGTAAAGAATAAACATTTAACATTTTTTCATTTCATATTTATGTCCTAAATTCAAGTATTAATTCCAATTTTTAAGTATGCATGTGTACATAAAGTGTCTTGAGTGCATATGTTGATTGTGAAGCTCCTCTAGCTTATTTTAAGGCTTGGATTATGAAGTTTCGTCGAAATTGTGAGGTGCTGACTATTGCCTTTGCAGGACTAGCTCCCAGATTGCGGGTAGAGGCAACAACTAGACCCTAGAATAGGTGGCATAATGTGTTGTTGATGAATAAAATCCCAGCATAGGCAACGAGTTTGTTGGATATGTAATTATTTGTTGTAGCGTGACGTTTTTTGGACTCCAAAGTCTATTTAGCATATCTTTATGGATTTTATGGTTGTAAGGGTTCCACTGGATTATATCATGTATGATAGTATGTGATTGGCATGTTTAATCAAATACATCAACCTACCTATGTATCTTCATGTTCATAGAGTCTATTGTTGAACTTTGTTGTCTTGACCTTAACCCAAAAGTACCCTTTGTTGAAGACGAAATATTTGTTAAAAGCATGGGAAGCTTCTATACCTTATTTTAACACTTGGATTAGGAAGTTTCATCAAAACTATAAGGTGTTTATTGATGTTCTTGGAATACCAAATTCGATATTTCGGATAGAGGCAAGGGATTTACCATGTTTGTTTATGTATTTTAGGGGAATATATGAATTCTACTTGATTTTTTTTAGTTGTATGCAAGCTTGCAACATAATTGATAATCTTTGCATATTTGTTAATTTTGGTTTGGATTCATAATGATGCTTGCGAATATACATATATGCAAATAGTGAAGTTCGTTTGTTTTTTATGAGTTAATTGGGGTTTTGGTTTACATTGGGCATGTAAATTACTTATGCAAACTTGCAATGTGCTTGACAAACTTTGCATATTTGGGGATTTTGGTATGGATTCACAAGGATGCTTGTGAATATGCATATGGAAATAGTGAAATTCATTTGTTTTTTGAGTTAATTGGGGTTTTGGTTTCCATTGGTCATGGGAATTTTGGGTATGAATTTTGGTAAATAATCAAAATTATTTAATTTTTATGATTAAATTGGGGAATTGGTTTCCATTGGCCAATTACATTGGATTTTTTGTTTCCATTGGCCAATTTCATTGGGGTTTTGTTTCCATTGGCCATAATTTACTTTATTTTGGTTTAATTTTTCAATTTAGGGCAAATAAATTGATGAACAAAGAGAAAAAAACATGAAAAAAAATGAGGAAAATACCTCACAAATAGGAGGTTGATCCAAAGGTGGAGATGGATGGCTTTGGTACACCCAAAAACGCGTTCGCCCAGTCGAGATTTGCTCCAAAGAACTCCAATAGCCGTTCGATGTGGTGAAAAAGACGTGCTCGACCTATTTAAAAAAAACAGGCTTTCCAAAACGCGCGCGCGATTTTGTTCACTAAAACGAAGGCACGATTTTCTTGAATAAAACGGAGGCGCGAATTGGTTTACTATCCTAATTGGCATGCCTGTTGGTAGCCTTGGGACTAGGCTTGGCAAGTTCGAGATTACTTGGGATGATTTCTTTTTTTTGGATCAAAAGTAATTGACTTCACTCCACCATTGCATCTAAAAGGTCCCTCAACTTCTTGCACACACCCTAACGTCTATGCATTCTTTGGAATCCAACACATCAACATAATAGTTTATTGGTATTTTATAGAAATATTTTTGATGAGTGAACTCAAATCGACCAGAGGGAAAATCCCAATATGCTCCCAAAATCCACAGTTCAATTCACACTACGCATACTTGTACTCAAACGGTGTATATAAAATACATACCACTATTATAAATACAAAAATTCCTATATTTATTTTCATCTATAAGTATGTCGCTTGCATGTATAGAGATTAAGTACATAAATTTTAATTAATGAGATTAATGGACAAACCATATTTATTTCCTCCTTAAAATGATTTAAAAAAACATAGATCTAGTAACCTACATGAAAGAATAGCTATCTCTTTAATATTTTTATTTTCATCTATAAGTATACGGCTTGCATCTATAGAGATTAAATACATAAAGTTTAATTAATGAGATTAGTGGACAAACCATATTTATTCCTTCCTTAAAATGAATTAAAAACACATAGAGCTAGTTATAACCTACATGAAAAAATACATAAAGACATGAATTAATAAATAAGAACTTATTTATAAAAAAATGAATTAATAAATAAGAAATTATTTAGATTAAAAACTGCTGGGATAAAAATTCTTGAAGAATGGATGATTATACAATATACATGCCCACAACAAAGGATGCAACCTGCTTGAAATTAAATTGGTAGAAAGATTTTTGGGATTGAGTTAGTTCAAACATATGCGTCGCTCAATATCGACATAAAAAGGAGCATAACCAAGTGACCACTCTGGCTAAACCAAAATCAACTGTGCCGGTTGAAAGCCCTAAGGAAAGAGTTGGTACGTACATGGATTATTTGAGCATGGGAGTTTTTTTTCTTTAAGAAAAATAAAATTAGATATTATATTTAATATCTAAAGTGGAGCAACTAATATAACCACTATTTATTAGCAAATTTTTTTTCAATGATTCTAGAAATGGAATAAAAAAATATCAACCACAACGAATGCTCAACTTTTTTATATACATAAAAGAGAGCAACTAGAAAACATAAAAGAGGGCAACTAGAAAAAGAAGATACCTGGGTTAATTTGGAAGAGCCTAGTGGAATCTACCCTTATTAAACATTTATAAATATTTTGGAAAATCAGGATGGACACTAATAATAAACAATATGCACCTTTTCAGCTGCGGGCAAGCACATTGATGGTATGAATTCTCTTCTTTCTTATACGCAATTGATGGTATGAATTCTGTCTAGACTTACCCCAGACCCTGCGCGAAGTAAGTGAAAAACCCTGGTATGGTTACTACCTATATCTCTTTTCGTCTTCGTCTTCCTGTGGCGATTCAATTGTGCAGCTTTGCTTATTTCTACATTTAGTATTTGCTATATTGAACAGTATAACAAGCACAAAATAATGAGAAATTGCAGCAAAACAGAAATGGGATCAGATATACAATTAATACTTATTATTTTATTTTCTAAAAATATACATATTTATCTATGAGTTTCCACTTGAAAATAGAGTTGTCGTCCAACGTCTAGTCGGTCTCCTTATCAATACAAAGGTAAGTAAGCTGAACTCCCCCTTATGGGAAAACAATGTTTGCAAATCACAGATCTCTTAAAAGAAAAAAGAATCAAATTGCTTCATATTCAAATGTGATGTCGGTAATGAATTTATGGATCCCCTCCTCCTCGAATCTGGCGGTAGTTGCAATCTCTGCACAAGCTCCATCATGTTGGCGGTTTCACCAACCATCTTTCATAGGCTGCTATCACCACGCTTTCCTTGTTCTTGGCCGCTATCACCACGCTTTCCTTGTTCCAGACAGTGGAATCTCCATCAATTTATGCACTCGCTTATAGCAGAAAAAAATACGGATCATGCACAATCACAGCCAGCAATTTGTTTTGATTCCCCAATTCTGCCAGAGATTATCTATTGGTCTCTTTACAAGTACGACCTATCAGTGTATATATTCAGGTTGGTAGCATAACCATAACAATCAACCCAACAACTCTTTGTCCTGCCTCTTCCAACCCTTGATGAATCCATGATGCATTAGAATGGCTTCTTCTAACCTCTGAACAAGCCCTGGATTACCGTGATGCATTAGAATGGCCGACCGCTTTGTCCAACTAATACCAGAGCAGGTAGTTGAGTGGCCTAACCTGCATATGTAACCATAGTCTTTTTAATTAATTAACATCGTTGGATGTATGGTCTGTGATTGATGGAAAGCTACATATGCATACAAATAGCCACTTATGAGCCATGCAAGGTTTTTCTACTTCTTCACAAATAGCCACTTAATAAATGTTGTAGTCCCAAACTTCACAATATATAAGATAACATAAGCGAAGAGTTTTCAAGTCCATAATAAATTTTCCACTCTATATTAATTCCTTTATCAATATTATAATTATAATTATAATAAAGATCAATCCTAAAATATTTATATATCATAAAACATTAACAAATGTTTGTTATATATAGTTTAAAAAAATGCTATCAAGAAACATCAAAACTCTATAAGTTCATTATTTTTTACATAAAAAATTAAACATGCATAATATGAGAATATGAAAAGGAACACCTTAACTCTATAAGTTCATTATTTTTTACATAAAAAATTAAACATGCATGCATAATATGAGAATATGAAAAGGAACACCTTAATGCATTAATTTAATTTTGAGAATGCGAAAGAAAAATATAAACATATTTTAATCTTAACTTATATGTGATATCATATTCTATTGATTTTGTATGGAATTTTTATTCTTATAAAATAGTAATATAAAACCATTTTCACAAATAATAAGATATAATAATAATTGGATTTTTCGAAGAAAAACATATAATGTGATAAAAAGTTGTGTTTCATTAACATGGTAGTGGTATAACTTATAGATAAATTTGTTTGCATGAAGATGGGGTGGTCTTTAGCTAAGATCTAATGGTACAATTATGTGCCATAAAGATGAGGTGTACTTTTAGCCCAAACTTAATGATGTATTTGCGTACAAGTTAATATATTGACTTAAAAGAATTCATTGTTATTCAAGTTGAAGATATAGTTATTTATAAATATGTATCAACATCTTAAGTATTTTTTTCCATTGTCAAAGCTTTCATCACCACCTCAAGCACTACCTTCTTATGACTATGAATCTATTATCCATTATCAAACCTTACAAAACTAGGGGTATTAATATTCATGCCCAAATCACCACCTCAAGCACTACCTTCTTATGACTATGAATCTATTATCCATTATCAAACCTTACAAAACTAGGGGTATTAATATTCATGCCCAAATACTAATAAATAGAGTTGGACTTTGGTTGTAAGGAAATTTTTATATTCTAACTTTAATGCCTCATACTTTGAATTTCAATAATTAAAACCCTAAATGTGATTTATCTTACCATTCATTTGCTTATTATATGGTTGACTTGGTTGGATTGATTAAGACCATTGTTAGGAGAACGTTTGAATGTTCTTGTGTATGAATAGTACATGGATTTTACCATAATTTTTCATATTATTAATGGTTATCAATATGTTCTTTCATTTCACCATGCAATGTAATTTGGAATGTGGTACATGGAGACTAGTTCAATTTATACTATGGGTGTTGAATAAATACAATATTTGATGCAAAAGAATATATATACTTATTTCATGGATTATTTAAATGCCATTTTAATGATATAGATTATCACTTGTAACAATTAGATGTGTTATTGCATAATATATATGTTGTTAGCGAGCTAGCCTACATATGGACCAACTATGGGATAATCAAATTCATGTAGAATAAAGGTACCTTGGATTGTCATAAATGTATTGGGAATAATGATTTGGTATCAATTTATTACAAATTACATTATGATTATTAAACATTGCTTTGATTTGTGGATGAAGTGAATTTTGATAGGACCCATAGATTTACCAAGGCAGTTGTTTGGTGTGTTAGTTTTTCTAAGTTAATTTACTTAGGATGTTTATCTGGAAGAATAAAAAACACAACAATACACAAGATACACAAGATACACAAGACACACAAGACACATAGATTTTCATCGGGGAAACCATAAAGGAGAAAACCCCAAAAACTTCCTCATAATAGTTCTGTCACAAAGACAAGATGATAAGATAGAATAACCCAAGAACAATATGTCTACAACAGCTCTCTGTCCCTCCTCTTCCTCTGTCTCCCTGGCTAGGTTTTCCAGGTTTACCTATGGGTATGACCTACCTAAGAATACACATAAATACATTTTCCTTTATTTAACCCGGGGACTATTTCCTCGACTTACAATGAAGGGTTAACCTCAGTGACCATACACAATGATGACATCCTCAAAGGAGGAACACACATCTCTGATGGGGGTACAACACTATACAATAGTAATATACATAAAAATATCTTCCGAAGTTACAATTACAACAACACTCCCTCTTAAATAGGAAGGTATTCACTCGCCAAAGTCATCAACACATCTGGTCATCATCAGTGAGTCATTATCATCGATGCTACCATTGTCCTCATCTTGTCCAATCTATTGCATCTAACCTTCATAGGAAGTTAATACAGAGCCAACCCTTTTTCATGTTGGTGTAGGACTAGAACTCATCCAGATCTTCATCATATCCACAAGCAATCCATCACGTAGGTATAGACCAGGACCATTCTTTACATTGCCACTGCAATAACCCGTGTCTACTACCGTCTTCTCGTCATATCAGATCATCATGTAGGTACAACCCGAGACCTTCTTTACATTGCCCTTGAAATAACATGTGTTTCCTATCATCATATCGTCATCATCACATAGGTACAGTACATGACCTTCTTTACATTTCCACGACAATAACCTGTGTTTCCTACCT
>LPNX010027574.1:16366-27418 GCA_001517045.1 Pseudotsuga menziesii
CTACGTACCATGCTAATGCTCCTTTTTACACTCAGACAACCCACATGAATTATTACATTCGAGTAACCTATGTACCACACCATGGCTCATATTTACACTTGACTAACTTGTCTCGGGACTGATTACGTCCAAGGATAACCTACGAGCTTCACCAGGGATGATTACATCCGAGGACAACCTATAGGACTAATTACGTCTGAGCATGCTGCTTCACCAGGATTTTTCCCGCTAGGACAACTTGTCTCATTTCCCGTGTGAGATATCAATCATCTATGTATTATGGTATCTCATTATTTCTACCATAGGAACATATCAATACTGATTACATTTAAGGATAACATGCGAGCTTCTCCAGGATTGATTACATCCAAGGACATCATACAAGACTCATTACGTCTGAGAAACCTATGATCTTCACCAGGATTTTACATTGAGACAACCTGTCTCACCAGCTATGCTAGAACTCATCACTCCCTCTTTCGAGAGGTCTTGTTTTGTATCACACCAAGTATTTCTATGAAGTACTCGAACTTCACTCTGACTATTTCTAGCATAGAATCAAATCAGGATTGATTACGTCCAATGATAACTTGCAAACTTCTCCAAAACTTATTACATCTAAAGAAAACCTATAGGAATGATTACATCCGAGCAACCTACGAACTTCACCTAGAATTTTAGACTCAGATAACCTGTATTTCCAACTATGCTAGAATTCGACAGTCCCTCTTTTGAGGGGCCTTAATATGGATCACATACTGGAGTTTCACTGCTCCTCTTTGCATCATACAAAAAATGAAAGTCTGATCAATCAAATAAGATAGTAGATTTAAAAAAACATATTACCTCACAACTATCCAAACAAATGGCAACATATTCTACCTCGGCTATACTCAATGCCATGTAGGACTTCATCCCGCCAAACCAGTAGATCATACTGGATCTCAAACTGAAGAAGAAACCCAAGGTGCTCTTCCTCTCAGTGGCACTGCCTTCCTAATATGAATCAACATAACCGTGCATGTTATTCTTCTGATTTGTATCATACTTGAGTCCATAGTCAATTGTACCCTTCAAGTACCTCACCATATTCTTTTGCAGCAACCAGTTGAACATGTCTTAGATTCTCCAGGAACTAGCTCAGGGTATTCACATCAAAGCATATCCCTAGTCTTGTATTAGTTAGAAAAATCAATGAGCCAATCATCTGATGATACACCATGGCATTAATTGATTCCGATGAAGCATCACACAGTAGATTCAACTTCGATGCCACAGGCATGGTTATGGCCTTGCGGTCCAGCATTCAAAATTTCCTCAGAATATCCACTGCATACTTTCCTTCAGCAAGGAAAATCCAATATGCATTTTTCCACACCTCCATGCCTAAGAAGTAGTGCATCATCCCTAGGTATTTTATTTTGAACTCGGTGGCAAGTCTCCTCCTTGCATCTTCAATGAGTTCGTCCTCTCCTGTCAGGAACATGACATCGACATATAGCAGGAGCATCAGTGGTATTCTACTTTCAACCTTGAAATAAAGGTTGGAATCCACTTTACTCTCAGTAAATCCTAGGCCCATCAGGAAGTTTTCCATACTGTTGTACCATGTTGAACTTTATGATCTTCTGCTGTCACTCTCTCCGAAGCAGAGTATCATCCTCTCTATGCATTTTGTACTCTATGTATTGAAACAATCTAGATGGGAGTGACATGCATCTTCCTCTGCTACTAATCTTCTATGTATCCATCTAAGGTCACTGGATACCAAGATCCTCTTTCTTGAACTTTGTTTAAAAGTTCCTTTTTCACCCATCTGTGAGCTTGCCATCCTCTATAGGATTTCACCTTCAACCTTGTAGCAAAGGTTAATATCTTCATCACTCTAGGTGATCGTCAAGCTCATCATGTAATTGTATGTGTTATCCTGTGGGTGCCTTCTGAGCTCGTACACGACCTTCTTTAATTTGCACATATGAATTTTCCTGTCATGTGTCTCGACTCCCAGTGGCTTCCCTACGTACAAGAGTCTCCTCAAATACACCATTCAAGAATGTTGTATTGATATCCAACTGGTGCATCTCTCATTTCATACCCACACATATGGATCTAATGGAAGTGTACCTCGCAACTGGTGCAAATGTCTCCTTGTAGTCTATGCCTTCTTTCTGTGAGAATCCTCATCCTACGAATCTTTCCTTGTATCTCTTGATGTTGCATCATAGATCTTGTAGATCCATATGGAAGACACTACGGACTTCCCTTCAGGTCTCGGGACCACATACTAGACAACATTCCTCTTGATCAACTGGTAATCTTTGATCATCGCCTCCTTACCTTTCTTCTTGGATACTTCTTCATAGTTGGAAGGATCTGCATCAATGATGTCACTCAATGGTGTCACATAAATGGAGTGTGTATGAGGCCTCTTACTTTATCTGGGAGCATCATCATACTATTCTTCATCTTGGATGATTTCACATGCCCAATATGGTCTTCATCTCTCGAGGTGCATCTATCATTCTCTTTATAATCTTATGAAGATCTTTCTTTCGCCACAATGTCTTTGACCCGAGGAGCTTCAGGTTCCTCTTATGAATTGTCGTTACTTGTTCTTTGGAATGATATACAAGTCAAGCTTAGCTGCATGATTAGAAACATCTCATAATTTCCAAAACATATTAATAGTGACAATATATGTCACATAGTCATGCAACTATAATAGCTGATGCTACAACATTCATCCATATCCCGTACACATACAGTAACTTCTAGATGCCTTCTACCCCAGTGTTATTAAGAGTTTACTACTCCTAATATGTTAGCAAAGAAGTTTCAATCTAGATAATTAGCAATGGAATGTTGTACAACATCATTGACTTCTTACTCATAATGTGCAATCCAGTAGTATACATGCAAACAAAAAAACATGCATAATACAACAACTGAATATAAACAAATGCACAACCAAATAATATCATGAAATGGAAATTGAACACTTATATTTGTTTGTTTTGTTGGTAGACTTCTTCTTGATCCTTATGTCCTGGAGTCTTCTTCTTCATCATCTTCCTCATTCACAACTTCATCATATCTTATCCAAATAATGAGATGGATAATAGGTTCTTCATGAGTTGAATCCTTTTGGATTAGAGTACATATTCCTTATCATTTGAGGAATCTTCTTTGAAACGTGAGATATTGATGTTCAATTCCCCCATCCTCACTTCTCTTATTATGATCCAAGATTCTTCTTATGTGCACACTTCCCAAATTTTGTTGAAGGTAATCAACTTCCTTCTAGCACACATTCCTTGAATGAATGAATCCCATGATCTTGGGAGTCCATTCAAGGTGGTTATAACAATCCATTCTTCTTCTTCGACTACTTCATCACAACTTTGAACACTTGCTTTGGTTTCTTCAAGGATGACACATGAGGGATGAGATGATCCTTAATAAAATTTGCAGTAATTCTCTTGGCTCTAGCCTTAGCCTCATCTCCCTCGGGCTCTTAGAACTTCCTTACTGATATACTGATCCAAGTAATTTTATTCAAGGATCAGGGAGATCCTATACTTTCATGCTCATAATTTGTCGGCTTCACCAAGTTTATCATAAATTTGGGTGTGATTAGTCATTTTGAAATGAGAACCTCAAAAGGAAATATCAAGGATTTAGATCTTACCGATTTGAGGTGTCCTACCTAGTTCTAGATCTTGCTAATCTAGGGTTTGTTAGAGAAACCCTAATTTTGCAAAATTGGAATTTCAAACTTCTGATTGGAAATAAATATGCACCTCTTCAAGGTGAGTTGTCCAATATACTCTTTTTCGGAAAACAGTGGTGGGAAGCTCAGGGAACAAGAATCCCTAGTATCTCCAATTTCTTCTACAAAATTGTCTGATATTGATTGTACTGTATCTACAAAGTTTCTACTTCTCACGGTAAGAAACTTCGCAGTGAGGTATCTTGGTCTATCTTCTTCTCAACCCCATAGGCTATAGTATAATTGGATTCTCCAAATGGGACTTATGATTTGTTTCTCAAGGTAACTGTTTTGAGGACTATTCAACATAGCGAACTTGTACGAGGCTTCCACGTGTCACAGTTTCACATTCAGGATCTAAAAATCATAAAAAAGAAACTATAGTCCATTGTTGACCTGCAACATGTTGCAAAATTTCATTTTAACCTTCCTATCCTGATATATAGTAATTCTCCCTATATCACATGTTTATTGCTATATTCTGGAGGAGGATAGAACCATAATTTGGAGGAATCACATCTTCTGAAATATAGTGAATCTGAGGCTGAAAGTTTCACTAAAGGTACAACAATATTTCAGCTTCTTCCTGTAAACGTTTTGGCTCTTGGGACTTATCTAATATTGAGTTATAGTGAAAGTTACGAGATGATTAGATTTAGTCTTCTAGGGTTTTCAAGCATGAAACCCTAATTTCTAGTAGCTGCCATTGTAGATGTATTTTTGATGCACAATGCCTTCTTTCAAGGTGGATCTGATACCATGTTATTTTTTCTAAGTTAGTTTACTTAGGATATTTATCTGAAATAATGACAAGCACACCAATACATCAAAGATACACAAGATACACAAGACACATATATTTTTATTGAGGAAACCATATAGGAGAAAACCCTGCAAACTTCCTCATAATAGTTCCGTCACAAAGACAATATGAAAAGATAGAATAAACCAAGAAAACCATGTCTTCAATAGTTCTTTATCCCTCCTCTTCTCCTCTCTCTCCTAAATCACACATGAGAGAGAAATTGAAGTGTGTGACAAATGAGGAGGGCGCATCCCTATTTATATTCTTCCGTTGAGTTTCTAACTCAACCACTTGGTTGGCTAGGTTTAATGTGGGGATGACCTACCTAAGAATACACATAAATTCATTTTCCTTTATTTAACTTGGGGACTATTGCCCCAATTTACAACAGAGGGTTTACCTCAGTGACCATACACAATGATGACATCCCCAAAGGAGAGACACACATCTTTGGTGACATCAAAATATCTTCCGAAGTTACAATTAAAACAACGTGGTGATTGGTATTTTAGAACAATGATTGCACAATATGGTTAATGAATGGTGTTTAACCTAATAATATCAAGGGCGGTGGAGGCATTTCCCATAGTTTATCCTTTGAAACTCGGATTTATGAGAGGGTTGTACTGAGCATGCTCCCCTAGATGTGATGGTGACTGTCGATTGCTTTCCATGGAAGTCAGTTGACGCAATCAACAATTCCACCCTAGGGTTCTACTTGTGGTTAGTTTGGTATATTGGATTGCACAAAATATTATAACAAAGGACATGATGGAAGTAGTGGTAACTAGATACAAATTACTTGAGGATACATATGAGACCCCAATGGGATTAGACATGGTTATTCATTATTATTACATACCTTGATGATTGAATTCCTAGTCCATTAATGTATGTGTTTATACAATTAAATTTTTCTTATTTTGAATGAAGCTAACAAAATATGAATGATGCATTATTTAATTGTTATTCCACATGTTTATTTCCAACATATAAGACTATGTGTTATGGGCATTGGATACTGATTTATAGTACCCATGCAAGAAGTGTGTGTGTTGGCCACATATGCACACCTTGCATGAGTACATTATTATATTTTTCTAATGTGATATTTATTAGTAGGTTGAGATACAAATTTTTTCATTATCATGTGTATATTATAAATATATAATTGCATGGTTTACAAGGATTGTTAACATATCAGATACGTTCAAAATTTTATTGAATTGAATGGATTGTTGAATTGTTACATATATATATATATCAATATATGTATAGTAAAGTATAAATAATATTATTGAGATATTATGTACATGTATAAAAAGTACATACATAACATATTATATTATATATGAAATATATTCGTGGCAGACGCTATTAATGTAATAACTGGATAGATATGAGTTCCATCGATCCTAGATATGTTGTCATATTGCATTTAAATTGATTTCATGCAAAGAAAGGCTTGACAAACATGCTATGGTTACTTTAAATATAATTCTTAACCTAAATATAAGAAAGGCGATAATGGATGTTCATAAATAGAGAAAGGAGATATAGAGAAGGGGAGAATGGTACTTCGGATGATGAAGGGGTTTTGAGAAGTTTTTGTAAGAGTTATAAGAACTGTTGGAAGAAACACTACCTATCATGGGAATCACTATTATTCTTTTTGGATCATTATTATTTGAGTTGCAAGCATGAAGGGTCAAGAAACTAAAGGGTTTCTTGGAGCTAGGATGTTGGAAAGTGATCCAAGTGGATACTGATGGCCACCCACTTATTCTAAAGAGTTACAATAGTTATCTATCTTCTTGTCAATTTTCTATAGTTTTTTGGGTCCCAAACTTCCGAGGTCGTTTTGAGGCCCTCAATGAATTTTTTTGGCCATTCTCAATTAGTTATTTCCATCGACCTATCGAGTTCCCTAAATATTAATTGTATGCAAAAGTTGAGCTTCGAGGAAGTTGGTGTATCAACTAACCACCTTGAGGCCCAAAAACCATTTCGGTTATTCATCCCCTTACAGGGTCAAGTTTATATATTTTAGGGGTTTCCCCTCTTTATGCTTATGATAAAAATTCCCTTTGTGGTCTCTTTCTAATCATCTCTTGCGAATGAGTGTAGCTGACATGTCTCTCTTCAAAGATAAGCTACCACCATCTAAGCTAATTTCTATTTCTTTGGAATTTTAATTTTTTTTCAATCCATTCATTGTTGTGCTATTGTGATTTCTCCAAAATATTTGTGTGTGTGTTTCCATTTTATATTGTTTCCATCATTTAATTCTCCAAATAATCCAGATCGATGGTATTATATAAATTTTCTCTTGTTGTTTCTCACTACATGCCCCTAACAAGATCCAAATATTGAGAGTTAGGTCTAAAACTAGTTGTGCTTGTGGAAAACCACTCTTGTCATCCCTAGCAATCTAACTTGGAGGGAGGAGAAAAGAGAGATTATGGAGAAGGAGATCCTATTGATTTGTTTCTTGAGAAGACCCTCGCACCACAGAGGAATGAGGTGGATAATTTCTCTCAGATCCTTCAACGATTACTGACAGTGACAAAGACACCTTTAACAAGTATCCATTTCAAAGGTGCAGCTCCTTTCAAGGTATAACTTAAATTTTACATTCCCTTATTTGAAGGATAGATATATGTAGATTCTTGGAGAAATGGTTAAATTTATTATAGGATTACTTCTTTGTTAAAAAAAATTGACAACAAAAATTTCACTTTCACACTCCTTAAGTCCCTCCTCCACATCAAATATTGGTGGGGAAACTATTGCAAGATGCATGTTGATGATTTTTCTAAAATATACCGGAGAAAACCCACATGGGAATTTTTTTTTTGGTGTCATCAAGGAGCAATTCTACCCTGTTGGAAACTACGATGACTAGAATTTGATTACTAGTACATGACATGGAAAACATTGTGCTAGGAGAGAGACCAAATGTTGCCATAGTTCACCAATATATTCCTTACCTTGCACTCAAATATGGGTATCAAAGAATCTAAATGACACTTGGTCCTAAAGTACCATAGTGTCTTGCATAGGTACTGTTAGATTTTTATCATTGATGCTAGCATTATATTAGGATCTTATATGAGAGAATAAAATGCACATCAATAAACACAAGAGAGAAGAGACAGAAAGAATTTTCCTCGGGGAAACCATAAAGGAGAAAACCCCACAACTTCCTCAGAAAAATAATGAGCACCAATAGCGGCAGTAAAACCCGAAAACAGAAAAAATGATCTCCACAGCTTGTTCTCTCTCTCACACTTGAGAGAGATTCTCCTCTCTCACTCATGTGCCCCAGTGAGTGAGTGTGTGTGTGATAAATAGAGAGGCTCACTCTCTATTTATATTCTTTCATTCACTTAATGTCCACTTTAACATGTCAGACCCACTTTAACTCGATCATCACTGGATCATCATCGAGTCTGGATCATCACTTGATTTGGATCGTTTCTGCTGGATCATCATCAAGTCTGGATCATCACTTGATCTGGATCATCACTGCTGGATCATCATCAAGTCTATATCGTCATCAAATATGGATCATCATCATCAGTGCTACTGCTATCTCAATCAAATGGTGATATCTCTTCATTCTTCTCATCACAAGAAGTTCTACAGAGCCAGCCCTTTTCCATGCTGGTTGTAGGCCTAGCCTCCATGTAGGTCTTCTTTAGTGTTTATATCTAACCCTAAGTTAGAATGGCCCACCCAACACTTACATCTGACCTCATCTTGTTAGAAAGGCACATCCAGCACTCACATCTGACCTCCTCTTGTTGGAAAGTCCCAACACTCACATCTAACCATGTGTAAACACATCGCGCCACAATGGCTCAACACTTCTATTCGACCATGTGCAAACACACCGCATCGGAAGGCCTCTGCAATTACATCCGACCATGTGCGAACACACTGCATCGGAAGGGATCTACACTTACATCCGACCATGTGTGAACACACCGCATCGGAAGGGCTCTGCACTTACATTCGACCATGTGCGAACACACCGCATCAGAAGGGCTCTTAGTCCCAGACTGAGGATTCCTAGTAACTGACCAGGTGCCTCCATTCTACCAGAGAATGGCATCTCAACATTAAGTTGAGTATTCCTGGTAACTGACCAAGTGCCTCCATTCCACGAATGACATTCAACACTTATATCTGATCATGTAGGAACCAATCCTATAGTCACATCAGAATGGCTCAGCACTTACATCTGACATGGAAGGAGCCAAATCCTCTCACCATGATAGAATGGATCAACCCTTACATCTGACCATGGAAGGAACCTAATCCTCTCACCATGTTAGAATGGCTCATGGAATCATAACTTCCCCTTGGAGGGAACCTTGATCTGGAGAACACCAAGCTTTTGCTTGAAGTACTCAAACTTCACTTTGGCCATTTCTAGCATAGAATCACATCAGGGTTGATTATGTTCAAGGATAACCTGTGAGATTTTCTAGGACCGATTACATCTGAGGACAACCTACAGGACCGATTACGTCTGAGTAACCTACAATCTTTACCAGGATTCATGCTTAGACAACCTGTCTCATCAACTATGCTAGAACTCCCTCTTTTGAGAGATCTCGATCTGGATCACATACTGGAGCTTCACTTCTTCTCTCTACATCATACAAAAATGCAAGTCAGATCAAGCAAATCAAATAGTAGTTTACAAAAGAAACATACTACCTCCCAAATAGCAAGTGGAAACATCTTTTTCCTCATCTGTACTTAGCACCATGCACGAATCCATCTCGCCAAACCAAGAGATCACACTTGATCCCATATTGAAGTAGCACCTCGAAGTGCTCTTCCTATCAATGGCACTGCCTACCCAATATGAATCCTCATAACCCTCCAGGTTAATCTTCTGATTCGCCTCATACTTGAGCCCATAATCAACTGTACTCTTCAGGTACCTCATTTCATGCTTTGCAACCATTAGGTGAACATGTCTCAATGTGTTCACAACAAAGAAAATATCTAGTCTTGTATTTGTCAGGTACATCAAGGAATAAATCATCTGACGATACATCATGGAATCAACCAAATCTGATGAAGCAACACTCAATAGCTTTAGGTTTGATGCCATAGGTGTGGTCATGGCCTTGTAGTCCATCATCCTGAACCTCTTCAGGATCTCTACTGCATGCTTCCCTTGTCCACACCTCCATGCCTAGAATGTAGTGCATCATCCCCAAGTCCTTTATCTCGAACTTAGCAGCAATTCTTCTTCTTGCAAATTTAATCAGTTCCTCTTTTCTGTCAGGAACAAGTCATCGACATATAACAGGAGCATTACTGGTCTTCCGCCTTCAACCTTGAAGCAAAGGTTGGAATCCTCTTTACTCTCAGTAAAGCGTAAAGTCATCAGTAATTTGTCCATCTCGTCGTACCATGTCAAACCTCAGGATCTTCTGCAGTCACTCCCTCTGAAGTGAAGCATCATACTCCCTTTGCCTTTCATACTCTATGTACTGAAACATTATGTATTGGAGTGACAAGTAGCTTCCTCTGCTACTAATATTCTATGTATCCATCTAGGGTCACTAGATACCAAGATCCTCTGTTTTGAACATTTTCAAAAGTTCTTATCGCACCCATCTGTGAGCTTGTCATCCTCTATAGGCTTTCATATTCAACCTTGTAGCAAAGGTTAATATCTTCATCAAGCTCATCATGTATGTGTTATCTCATGGGTGTCTTCTGAGCTCATACAAGGCCTTCTTTCATTTGCACACATGATTCTACCTATCATGTGTCTCAACTCCCACTGGCTGTAAATGTCTCTTCGTAGTCTATGCCTTCTTTTCATGAGAATCCTTGTGCTACGAATCTTTCCTTGTATCCCATGATGTTTTCATCTACTGCATGATGGAACTACAAACTTCCCTTCATGCATCAATACTGCATCCTAGACATCATTCTTCTTGAACTGGTCTTCCCTTTATTCTTGGTTACTTCTTCATAGCTGGAAGGTTATGCATCAATGATGTTGCTACATTCGTCATATTATTCTTTATCTATCATCACTTGTTCTTCGGAACAAGTCTCATTCTTGTTTTCTTGTAGGTGATTATGTACGTGATCTTTCCTACAAGTCAAATGCATTAGTTGTATGGTTAGAAAAATTTCATAAGGCATATTCATAATGGAAAATTCTTATGCATAAATATATGATCATGCAACTATTTTAGCCAATACAAAATTCATCCATATGTCACGGAAACTTTTCTATATGCCTTCCATCTCCACTAGGACAACATTGAGATTGTGCACTAATCCAATATGTCATCAAAGAGGTTTCATTCTAGATAAGTAGCAATGGAGAGTTGTATGGCACCATGATCTACTTACCCATCACATGCATATTAGTAGTATACTGTCATTAATGCAAACATTCTATCATGCATAATACATCAACTAAATATAAACAAAT
>LPNX010027606.1:0-15459 GCA_001517045.1 Pseudotsuga menziesii
GACTGTCGAGGAGTCTTATCTTCTTTCTTCATATGAAAAAATTGGTGGTTCCACTGCAGGTCTGGAAGGTGGGCTCGGGTGGACACTCCAGGTGGGTCTTGGCTTAGGATATTCAACTGGTAGGTAGTCTTTGGGAAGAGTGGTCTAGGTATCAAGCAAGTTTAAAACATTTAGAAATTACTCTTTCTTTTTCTCCAGATAAACTTTTTTTGGGGGAAGAATAAATAAAGTGGCATTATTACTGTGAATTTGACTTATGATCTTATCTTTGACTGAAAATATGAAGTAACTTCTAGCTCGTGGAACCAATGGCTTTGGAAGGATCCATGTCTGGTTAAGATCAAACTCTTGGTGTGGCTAAGTTTGAATAAAAGGGTAAATATTTCTTAGGGTCGAACATATGTACCCTATGCAAATCTAATGAAGAAAATGTGAATCATATGTTTGGCCACTATTCTTTTTTCAAGAATATCTCGAAGGACTTGATCAGCCATTTTAAATTTATGGTTTTTTGGGATAATGAATCTTTGACTGATAATTTGTTTTCCTGGTTCACAAAGGAGAAAATCCTTAGTTATCTTCCTTTCTTTCTGTTGTGGGAATGCTAGAAGGCACACAATAGAGTTCTTTTTTATGACTTCAGGGGTGACCATATGGTTGTTGACTCCAAAATTGCGGGAGACTTCTATGTTTGACATAAACCTAAACTCATGAAAAAAACCCGTTATATTCAACCTTCTATATTTCCTATGGATTGTGCTACAAGTTTTTTCAATGGTGTCAATCAGAAAGGTTTTTGTGGTGTTGGTTTTGTCTTAAACTTAATTCCTAGGTTGTCATCAAGGGTTGGATGAAAGCTGGGAGACAAACTAATTTCATAGAGCAGCTCCTAGCTCTTTGGGGATTTCTCTACTTATCTAAGGCTTGTAGGATTGAGAAATTTTTTATCATCGGTGACTCATAGGTTATTATTAGATGGGCAATTGGTGAGCCAAATTTCCACTCCCTTATCTTAGACCATTGGAAGATGAAATTTCAAAGGCTTATCTCCTCTTTCACGTGTATCTCATTTAAGCATATTTTCCAGGAGCGTAATGTTATGGTAGATCGTTTGTCAAAGGTAGGGAGAGGTGATATGGATGGTCTCATTCACTTTGAGGTTTGGAAAAATTCCACTCTATCTTCAAGTGGTTGTTTGGACACTAGCTGAGGGATTTCCCTTTAAGCTTCTTTTGGTCTTGTGATTTTGAGAAGTATGGTAGGGCCATTTTTTTCCATACTTTGGAATTTAGGATTTCTCTGTTCTTTTGATTTATGTAGCTCCCTTTTGAAGAGAAACAATCCTCCATATCCCTTGCAGACTGGGTTGTAGTACTTGATGGACTCTTGTGTATAAAGTTTTATGTAATCTCTGGTTTCAACTTTTATAATTTCAATTTATTAAACTCGTTTTTTTTGCTGTGAAAAAACAAATTGGTTGAGATCAACATACATGTTACAACAAAACTTAATATTTATTTCCATATTATAATGATAGTTGTTATTGATAAGCATACCTTATCGTATTTTTCATGAGTAGTGACAATGTTCATGTAAGCATCAAAGTAGTCTATGAAAATGATCTGAAAATCTGCATAAGAATTTAAGCCTTGCCCTTACTATGCTTGGCTTTATCACCACTTGAATTAACTATTCCCTCACCTAAACAATATTGATCCTACATGCTACAACTACAATAGTTCATAGCAATTGTTGTTAGTGGAGGTATGATTCGAAAGTAGTGAAATGCAAATTTTATGCTCCATATTGTCTCTATTTTAATTTGTTTATGAATATACAAAAAATATCAAAAATAAGAGGATCTTAGTTGGATATTTTTGTGGGAACTTGTCTTGTGACAATGTATATATACCCATTGTTAGCCATCTGGATTTTCTTAACATTAATTGAAGTCTATTTCCCCAATTTGACTTTCAATATTCCTCTACATGCAACTTGGGTGCCAATCAAGGTTGAAATTTGAAGGGTAAATAGTAGTCATTTGCCATTTTACATGTCAAAATAGTGTCTCTTCATTAATGAAGTGTGAATTTCAATTTCACCCATCATTTTAAAGTGTAAAATTAAGATTTAAACATCAAACTAAAGACAATGTTAAAATTAAAATGTCATAAAAAATTCTTTAAGACATCAAATTTCAACCATGACCACTAAAAATAATAAGGCTATTCTCAGAAACTAAACAAAGCTTTTTAATTCTTAAAACAATTGTTAATTATTAACAATTATAATCATTAACAATTGTTAAGTCTATTCTGAGAAACTAAACAAAGCTTCAAATTATAATTATTAACAATTGTTTTAAGAATTAAAAAGATTTGTTTAGTTTCTCAGAATAGACTTATTATTTTTAGTGATCATGGTTGAAATTTGATGTCTTAAAGAAATAAAAGACCAATTTACATTTAAAATTAATATGCACCAACTCATAAATGTCTTTGTAAATCTGATAGGCATGAAGTTGATTTCTAAAATAAAGTTTCTAGGTTTCTTTCTTTCTCGAATTGATATTGAACACGAAATATTTATTTTTAACATTAATTTTACATTGGATTGCTACATGGAAGGACACATTTTGCATTTTCATTGACTATTCAATATTCATTGAAGTCCATGATGTGACATTTTGCTAAATTACCTTTTGAGGTTTAGAAAATGAAAATTGGAAAATATTTGATCAAATATTAATGTTTTTTTTTCAAGAACAACAAAACCTTGTCCTTGATATTCATTAATCGGAATCAAAGGGCATTTGATGTGCCTTCCCTTTGTAGGGATACATAAAAGTAAAGTTAATGAGGAGCTCCCAACTGCATATACCATGAATGAGTCCCAATTTATAAGTACAGGACCAGGGGGTGGACAAACAGTGCAACAAGCAAACAATGAAGCCATAATCAGATAGGGGAATTGACCATCTTAATAATACATAACATTCCGAGAAAAACAATAGCAGAAGTACTGCTATCAAAAGGTGCCCTCTCCATAACATCAAATAGGTGCATATATAAAAAAGGAGATCCGTCTACTGCACCAAGCTCAAAAGAGTTGAAATGTATCATGAGAGACCAAAAGGCCTTCACTAAATTCAGAGTATTTACCACAACGAGGAGCCAAAGTAAGGGCATATTTTTATAGACGGTCTGCGAGATGGTTGTGTTCATGGAAGATATTGCTAAAGGAAAGGTGGTGGAAGCAAGAGATGAGTCTTCTTGTGACCATACACCAATGATTGAGGGCAGGTGGATTCAAGGTAGTAATACCCTTTTCCCAGCTAATATTGACAGCAAAGTCACCAAATATATTCAATTTTGGTATCCCCATCAATAGAGTGACATGCAAAAGAGCCCACAGTGCCATTAGTTCAGCGTTGGTATTAGTGCATGTCCCCGCCCCCAAAGAAAACTCAAACGAATGAGACTCATTCAGGTAGAGACAAAATCCAACCCCACCATAACCATTAGCAGCTGCCCCATCAAAAAAGCCATACAGGGAGATGAGAATAGGACCAGATCCAATAGCTATCGGTTTTTTTACCTTTGAAATAGTAGGCTTGTACAACTAAGAGAGATACAAAATTTGTTGGGTTATACTCATAAGAGAAGGCTTTTTCCCTTCAAAGATAGCTCGATTCCTTTCTTTCCAAATAGCCCAGATAGCAAAAAAGGGGAGGAAGCAGTAGACAGAGTGCTTGGAGAATCTAGCAACCCAAATACCCAGGAAGGAGCTAATTTTATCGGAGTGCTGAGGAAGAAGAAAGTGATAAACATCACTTAGGTAAACAATAGCATTCTTCCACATAGAGCAAGAAGTAAATAAATGTTGCACATTGTCTTCACCAAAGTCACAGAGAGCACAACATCCAGGTCTTATCCAACCTCGCTTTTGAATATTGAGCCAAGTAAGAATCTGATTATCCAAAGCCATCCAAACAAAACAACTGATTTTCTTCGGAAGAATGCCAGACCAGATTAGAGCTAATAGTGGGTTTCCAATCGGAGGAGAAGAGGAGTATATAATATTGTCATAGACCAATTCAGCAGCTATGAATCCATGAGATTGGTTATAATCCCAGACCAAATTATCAGAGTGGGTGTTGAGTCTGATCTTTGCTCCTTCCAAACTACTCATGTAGTTTTCCCAAATTAATTTCCATTCCCCATCAATATTTAAATCTCCTGTTGTGTACCAATAGGGGTGCTGTCTAGGAAGAATGTTATGTGCCTGAGATAGAGTAGTGATACCCAGGTCTTCAAGATAGTCTCTAAAATCTGATGGCAGGCCAGAGTTTTGTAGTGTGCCGATGATCGGTTCAATGCCTAGTAGAATGTCCATTCCATTACCCACTTGCTAAGCAAGGCACTTTCCAATCCATGGTAGAGTGTGTATGAAGCCTTTCCAAATCATCGAAACTTGTCGAATGGTGAAATGTTTTTCCCTGAGCCATGCCATAATAGATTGGCTCTTCAAATACTTACTTAATAGGACCTGATGCCAAAGACCCCTATTATGAAGGACCATCCAGAAATTCTTGGCTCTCAATGCAATACTGAACCAATAGATATTTTTGATACCCCAGCCACCGGAACCCTTTGGCCAAGTGAGGTGCTCCCAATTCACCAGATGGTACCTGCATTTGTCTCCAATAGAGCCCCATAAAAAAGAAAAGGTAAGACTTCTAATCTTGTTTAGGACCGAGATATGAATAGGTGCCAGGCCTAGCTAGTAGACTGGGAGACCAGACATAACAACTTGGACAAGAACCAGATGACCACCAAGAGAGAGGTACTTATGAGACCAATGAAAGATTCTCTTTTCAAATTTCTAAATTAACCAGTGCCAGTCACTAATCTTATAACCCAGAGGCTTGAGAAACTATCTAAGGTACTTGAAACCTGTGGATAAAGGATCCATATTATAGGGCATGAATCGGGAGATGTCATGAAGGATATTAGTATTGACATTATTGAAGAGGAAGACAAAATTTTCCATACTAATACACATCCCTGAGGCTTTGCAAAAAGAACTGAGAATAACATCAAATTCCATCCATTCCAGCAAGGTACCAGTTCCAAGTAGAATAACATCATCGACAAAGAGGAGGTGGGTTAGAGCTAGAGATGCATATATTTTGATTCCTCTGATAAGACCATTCACGCTAGCATCATTAATCAAAAGATTGAGCCCTTCAATTACAAGTATGAAAAGCAAGGGGGATAAGGGATAGCCTTGTTTGATACCTCTGGATGCTCTGAAAAAATTGGATGGGGTACCATTAATTAAGACAGCAAAATTTGTTGAGGTGAGACAGCCCATTATCCAGTAAACACCCATGAGAGGAACCCTAATTTTGATTAATATAAGCCTAATGTATGACCAATTTACCCTGTCAAAGGCCTTTACCATATCCAATTTGAGGATGAGAGCGCAAGTATTTTTTATCTTAACAGAATGAAGGGTCTCTTGTTTGATGCCAAGAGGCTCAACAATCTTCCAGTTCTTTAGGAACCCAAACTGTTCTCTAGAAATGTGAGAATCCAAGAAAGGCTTCAATCTGACAGCAAAGACCTTGGAGATTAGCTTGTACACCATATTACACAGTGAAATAGGTCTAAAATCCATAAAGGAGACAAGCTTATCCTTTTTGGGAATCAATGCTAGAAAGGTAGAGTTAATGGAGGGGGTAATGTGACCAGAAATTCTAGAAAAATCAACTGCAGAGAGTAAATCCTTCCCCATCAACTCAAAAAAGTGTAAAAAGAACTCCACAGGCCAGCTATCAGGGCCAGGACTTCTATCCTTTTTAAAATATTTAAGATCCCCCTCAATCTTAGGTAAAGTAACAATATCAACAAGACTATGTGCCTCCTCAGGTGGGATCATTGAGGGAAAAAGCATGACAACTTTGAGCTGGGAAAGTAAACATGTTTGTTTATCATCACTGAAAACATGTGAGAAATGGTTAAGGCCAAGCTTCTTCAGAGCTTCCTCCTCATCAATACAATTCCCATCATTATCCTCCAAGGACCAGATAGCATTTCGGCTCCTTCTACCCGAGGCCAGTCCATGAAATAACTTGGTATTGGAATCACCAAATGAAGCCCATTTGGCCCTACTTTTAAGCTTCCAAGTGAGAAGGTAATGGTACAGCATCTTTTTCTTTTTTGAACAAATATGGTTCAATTTTAACTGGTCTTCTAGGGATAGGGTGCCGTAAGAATAATTCGAGAGGAGGTCACCAATATCCTTATCTAGCTTAAGGGAATCAGACTCTAGAGTATTGGCTTTTTCTTTGGTCCATACCTTAACCTCTTTTTTTAATAAACATAGCTTATGGGAGAGGAGGTCCAAATCATTTTCAGGAGACAGGGGTGAAATATCAGGCCATTATTGGGAGACCCAGAGGTTAAAGTCAGAGTCAGAGAGCCAAGATTGGTTGAACTTGTAAGGAAAGTTAAAGAACCCAACCAGTTTTTTCCATTCGAAGCAAATCGAAAAATGGTCAGAAATGTCAGCAGGAATAGCCCATACATGGTGTAAGTTGAGTATAGGTATTAGAAAGGATGAGATTAAGAATCGATCAAGTAATTTGATCCCTTCATCCCCCACTCTCCCATTTCTCTAAGTGGTACCCGCATCCGGAGGGGCAACATCAACTAGATCAACAGAGTGGAACATGAGTCTCAAATAAGAAGCCAGAGGGTCGAGAATAGCCTTAGTACCCCAGGTTTCAGAGGAATTTAAATTTAAGTTGAGGTCCCCTCCCAAAATCAGGTTAGGGGTAGTGAGAATGCCCCGTGTGAGAAGTCTATCCCAAAATAACTCCCTATTCCGATAGGGGCCATAACAATTGAGGATGGTAAGAAGAGAAGACACACCTCTAAAGTTTTCCTTAACTAGGATACCAGCGACAACCTCAAAAGCATGGAATCTAACTGAAAGGGGGTTCTAGGCGGTAAGCAGGCCACTCGAGAGGCCAAAAGCATCAATAGCACAGATTTCCTAGTTAGGAAGAATGCAAGGAAAATGCAAGGAGAGCAGGATATGAGCTACACATGGTCTTTTGGAGGAGTACCATATCAGGTGCAACAGAGCGAAATAGTGACCGAAGGCTACAAAGTTTGGTCTTGCCTCCTAGACCTCTTACACTTAAGGACAAAATATTCATTAGGGTACATGTGGGAGGGTAGACAAAGCTCTAAGTCCCCGGTTAGGGTTCCCCATAGCGGCATTTTTGATACAGATTGAGAGAGGAGTGTAAGGAGGTGAAGCCAAAGAAAGACCTATAGAAGGTTCACGAAGCTCCTTTTTCTTCTTTCTAACTGTCACATTCTCGAATTGGATACAGTTCAAATGAAGGGTCAAAGGAGACGTGGGGGTTATGGCAGTAAATATCGACAGTGATTTCTATAAAGAGGGGTACGAAAAGGAGGGAGAAGATGTAGGGCAATGTAGCCAGGGGTTACAAGAAGGGGAAGTGATATGGGATGGGAGGGGTAGAAAATCCTTGAGAGATGTGAGGGGTGGAATAGGGGAGAGGGTATTGGGCTAGAGGAAGGTAAGGGTAGTAAGAGAGAAGGGTTTAACGAGGCGAGTAAAGGAGAAAGTGAGCAGTCAGGGGGGAGGGGGGAGAAGAAGGAGGAATAGCTGAGACCAAAGGGGTGGTCACCAAGGCAACACAGTCTGGGGAGGGTGTCGTAACCATCCCAGTATCCAATACATTTATAGCCTCAAGCACAGAACCATAAAACTCTTCAAAAGGGGAGAGAGAATGTGCATAAATACCAGTTTTTGGATGCACAAGCATGAAAGATGAGGAGGGGCCACACAAGACAGGAGAGACTCCCTGGCTAGAGCCTGACAGAATGTTCATGAGAAGAGGGCAAGTCCTTCGAAGGTGTCCCATTTCGTGACACCTGCTGCATCGAAATGGAACATGGAGATAATCGAGCTTTTGTACGAGTAATCTTTCGTTGCAGAGAATTTCAAACTCAGCCGGTAGACCATGAGAAACATCCATCTCCACAAGCACCTGTTCCAACCTTTTGTCAAATGAGAGATGAAAATATTCGTCTACCGCTACAAAGCAACCCACAATATTGGCAATGCCTTCTAGGATGCTCTTGTGCCAGAGGGGGAATGGAAGAGATGGTAAAAGTACCCAAAGATGTTGCTTTGTCACCCTTTCCATAAGAGGGTCGAAGTGTGCATGCCACCTTCCTAAAACCAAGAGCCCAAGTCCAACTTTCTAGGTCGAATTCAAGATAACCAAGGCATGGTCAACTTCAAGGAAGTCAAAAACTATCCAATCATTGGTGAGCAAGCCGATAGTCGGGATATATGTGAGAAGTGGCTTCCAGTGCCCATGTGCCCAATCAACCCAAGCCTTCTTAATCATATGAAAGTATTCCAGCCTGCCGACTAAGGCCCGTGAGCACAGAGAGGTCACGCATTCCATGTAGACATCATGGCCAAGGACGTAACGAAATTTCCCTTCCAGAGTTTTTATATTTTTGGCATTTCGCTTACGTCGGTGACGGGCTAGGACTTTTTTGTCTTCCATGGGGAGGACCACAGAAAGTCAACCTCGACCAGCCGTAGGAGGGAACCATAGAGACCCTATCTCAACCAAAACCACATGAATCAGAGAGACAAGGGGCCACCGGAGACCAAATCCCCCACACAGTTTCCCGAGCTATAACTGCAAACCCGCATGCCAAGAACAGAGGGGAGCCTTACTGATAGACAAAGAAGTCAGTGATTAACAAAGCCCGTGAACTAAGACCCCAAGAGACTCCCAAAATTCGGCAAAGGGAAGAAAGCATGAAACCCTTCACGGAGAGACAAAATAGGAACAAATGGAGTCAAACCCAAACCAGGGTAAACCAAACCCTCCACACCAAATCCCATAGGATAAAAACCGACAAAAATAAGCAATAATCACAAAAAGAGGTAAAAGCAAAAAGGACATAGAGCACGGCCAGAAAGCCACAGAGACCAAAGGCGAAAAGGATGGAACCCTTGTTCCCCAGGGGGACCAAATAAAACCTATAATTCAACCGTGTAGGATGACAAGAGCAAAGAGAAAAAGAATAATGGGCGACGTAAAAACCATGCGGGTTGATAACCCAAAAACAGAGCAGAAACCCGGCACCGAGGTGACTGCACAAATACAAAATTCCCACTTTTTACCTTGGTTGGTACTAGTCCCCTTTGTCAGGGGAGGAACTCCAAGACGTTTCCCGCAGCACTCGTAAACCAACGCAGATGCTTTGAAAAAAGATGCAAATAAGATGCCAAAGTAACCTGTAGGGAGTGCACAACACGATAGACAAGCAAAGGTAACCGAAGGCAACCCAAGACTTCGCATGGGTAGTAGAGTGCCGAGAAGCCACACAAAATCAGGTAAGGCAACGCAGATTCTCGAAGTAAAGACCCAATAAAGACGCTGAAGAAACCGACAGGGAGTGCACAACACGACAAACAATAAAAGGAAACTAAGGGTGACCCTGGACTCCGCAAGGATAGCTGAGTAGCGAGGAGCTGCACAATATCAGAAAAGGCCGAGGAGGGTCCATAATTCCCAGCCATGGTGACGAGCACAACCCTCGTGCAGAGCTGCCATGGCGACAAAACCAGCCAAATGAGGAGTAGCTAAAATCACTCAAGCTGTCAAAAATACAGTACTACTCTAGCCTAAGCGTGCTTAACTGTGGAGTTCTGATGGGATCTAGTGCATTAACGTTGGTCATCAAATATTAATGTTTTATTGAGACTAACTCGTCCAAAACAGGAAAGCGAAATCTTAAAACAAAGTCATTGCACTTGTGCGACATTAAAATGGTTGTAATTTCAAGCGGTTTGTAATTTGCAAAGATTTCCGTGAATGTTCTTAAATATTTATAAAAATGCAAAGTAAGTAGGTGGGATAATTTTTTTATACTTATATAGCTTTATGTTTTATTATTATTATTAATTATTTATTTATTTATTTATTTATATATTGATAAATTTAATGTAATATAAAATATAAATAATATTATTGCTTTTGAAAATAAAAAATAAAAATATAAAACTGTTTTAATATAAAATTATATGTTTTATATAATAGTTGTTATTAAGTAATTATTTTTATCACACTTTAATAGAAAATTATATATTTTAACTTTTATATAATAATTACTATGGTCATAAAACTAACTATCTCTATGAAGGTTTATTAGCCAGTTTAGTTACAGCTGTGCTATTTCTTAATTACCAGAAGTCATATACTTGTATATTTATTAAATAAATTTTTACATAATAAACAGAAATAAAATTAATAATAATAATTTAGGTAGATAGATAAATGGATAATAAAAAGAATATTAGTGATAACATCTAGTTAGTTAGCTATGTAACTTAATAGTTAAACCAATTTAATTAGAAGAATCAGCAGCAGCAGGAGGAGATTAAATAACTAACTATGTCTTAACCATTTAATTTTTATAAACATAATCAAGCCACAAACTATATGAAAACTATATGAATATGTTAATTATATATATTTTATAATTAAAATTTAATAATAAAATTATACAAATTTATTAAATTAATATGAGAACTTATATGAACATTGATTAAACTGAAGGTTTCGGACATCCAATTCTGAGTTGGAGTCGGTGAAACGGTGCTTACTATGTTTATGTTTAAAGTTTGAAATATAATTCCACAATGAACTGCTCAATATCTTAAATCGAACGCTGAAGTCATAATCCCATTTCATCACTAAAGTAGTGTTTATTTTATAGCAGCAGTCGTAATTTAGTTTCAATACTAAACTTGGGCCAACACCCTTACAAATCATAAAGAAAATACTAATCAGATGGTAAGGAATGGTCGCCTGGTTGGATGATCAGCTCCGTGATACTAATAGTAGGGTTTGCCAACGATCAATCAAAGCTTGTGCGCCCGTCCAACTCCTTTCCACCTTTAAAAACATCAATACAGTTTATTATCCTACAGCGCATGCTAAGATGATTCTGTCATACTTTAATGGAATCCTATGAATCTGTAAAACCATTCATATCAGGAAAAAAAACAACATTTTTGGAGATTCTACAGCGGAATTGAGGGATTACCAGTGTCGCAGCCTGCAAGTGGAGAAGAATCTTCATCCCCGAAGAAAATGACTAGATCGTCGGCACAGGTCTGGAGAGAGGGAGGAACTGGGGGAAGAGGGGGTACATCTACAACGCCTTCCAATATATGCAATACTTTACTCATTGACGGCCTCGCATCTTCCTCGTCTTGGATGCACCATCCTGCCACTATGGTAGCCCTCTTTACTTGTTCCGGGTCTGCATCGTTCAACAATTTCTTGTCGAGCACATCCATCGCGTTTCCGCTGCTGATCTGAGCTACAGCCCACGCAGGAAAGTACAGCTCGCCGGATTCAGAGACCTGGTCTATGTTTCTTCGCCCTGCAATTATTTCGAGCAATGTCATGCCGAAGCTATAGACGTCCGCCTTCACAGTTATGGGCACGCCAGAGAGCCACTCTGGGGCCAAGTACCCTCTGGTTCCTCTCACTGTAGTCAGGACCTTACTATACTCTCTACCCAAGAGTTTCGCCAGTCCAAAATCGGCTACCTTGGGGCAGAAATTATAATCCAGAAGGATGTTTTCGGGCTTGATGTCGCAGTGAATAATGCAATCCCTGCACTTTTCGTGCAGGTAAACAATTCCCCGGGCAGTCCCCACTGCGATGCGGAAGCGCGTTTTCCAATCCAACAGCTTGTGTTGCTGATCATCTCTTGGGGTTTTGTGGAATAATAAAGAACTTAGGCAGCCATTAGACATGTATTCGTACACCAGCAGTCTGGTAGAGCCTTCTACACAAAATCCCAACAATTTAACCAAATTCACATGTTGAGTCACTCCGACGGTACTCACCTCCGTGCAAAATTCCTTCTCTCCTTGACTCACACCCTCCAATTTCTTAACTGCCACAAGAGAACCGTCCGTAAGAATCCCTTTGAAGACGGAGCCGAAACCCCCGCGTCCCAAGCGTTCAGAAAAGTTCTTAGTTGCGCTCTGCAGCGTTCTGTAAGAGAATACAATAAGCCCAGCGGGCCCGTATTCTGTTACAGACAAGCCCAGCCGTTTCCTGCACCAGATAAACAACAATACAAAGCCCAAAATAGTCCCTAGCCCACCTACCACACCGCCCACCACGCCTGCCATAATTGCCTTCTTGTTGGAATTAGATATATGAGGGACATCAGTGGCATCTAACCGCAGAAACAGAATGATCCCGTTGGAGTTATCATAAAGATTTAGCAATTCACTGAACCACATTACACATGTCTGCAAACTGCCGTTAACGATGGCATATGCGGTGCATGAGCAATTGCGGAGACAGGCTTCTTGGCACTGTGCTTGCCCTTTGTATTGAACCCCTTGAGGCGGCATAGAGGTGCCACTCAATTCTACAAAGCCGTCCGTGATGGTCTGGTTTCGGCCGTGGATGCATTGTAACGGTGTCTTCCGAACACAGCCGCTTGACCACTGCTGAGATTCCCACTCTCTGCTATACTTGGGGACAAAACCAGACAGGCAGTTGCAGGATTGAACATTGTTATTGTTGCACAATCCATAAGGTCCGCATGCAGCATAAACCTCACATTGAGTAAAAGGTCTTTGCCAGACCATGGTCCATTCCAGATTTTCCACCATAAGGTACTCTCGATATCGTCCCGACTTTTCCAAAACGAAACGCGACAGAGATGTGAATCCAGGCCGTCGAGAAATGTTGAAACACTTGTACGAACCAAACTGAAATAGGTAAGGTCGTACCAGTGGGCCAAGTCCGTGTCAATGATATTGCTGAAATGTTTTCCGTTCCAAACACCGCTCTCCCAGTATGTGGTGTGATTCTTCCACATCATCACGAACTGGTCCACTCCGTCTGGATCTATCTGAAGGCTGAAGGGCCCGGGACTCGGATTCCAGTTACTACTCCATGACGACAGCCCTTGCAGGTTACTGACCTTCATCCCTGGCAACCAAGTATTTCCGGGATGGTCAAAGCTCTGCCAAATGATTTCAGAGCTATCCTCGGCACTCAGCACGGCCAAGTTGCCGGAATCCATTATTACAGCCGAATAATATTGCTTCTTCCCGTTTCCCTGAGAGGACCAGACGGTGGAACTTCCATAAGAGAGGAGGAGACTCCCGTCCTCTGTGAGTTTAAGAACGCTGGAAGCCTTGTGCAGCGGCTGCTCCACGTTGGCCACCCAAACGATTGTCTGCTGTGAAGCATCATTGGCATACCAAATACCGAGATACCAGTCTTTAATGTTGTTGTTGTTGAGATTGAAAAATCCGAATTTGAAGATACCGCCCTTAGAAATCCTGGTCTGATTACCAGTGAGAGAGGCGCCTAACAGTAGGATGTCTTGGGAAGCTGCGTGTAGCCCATCGCCGGGCTTTATGATCTGAAGAAGCAGCAGCAGAAGGAGGAGATAAAAAGAAGAGAGAATATGTGGGAGTTGCTCTCGCCTGCTATTTTTACTCCCCATTTTAAAATCAATGAGCTGCACTCAGTGCTGCTACCCAATACTATTCAAAACCCAATATAACTCGTGTTTATAATTGCGGTGCGATGTTTGAATGTTATCTGCTCAGGTTGAACGAATGAAGGTCGGTCTTTTCAATGCTATTCGTTCAACTTGAACTAATCAAGACGTAAAAGAGTTATGGCGACTGATTGTCTGACTTCTGACTTCTGTGCTCTTTTGAATGCGATTCGTTTGACTTGAACGAATCAAGACGTAAGAGAGTTATGGCGACGGCGAGAGCTAACCATTCAGCTGCAGAGTCATTAAGACTCTGTCAGCTCAATGAGTCCATGGACCATAATCTATCTATCTATGTATCATCGTCTGCATAGTCAGCCAAGTGGTACGTGACTACAGAAACGAGACCCCATACCCGGTGACAGGAAACTAGCCCCAACCTGCCGACCGTCCCATGCCTTCACGGCCCTCGTCTATTGTTCCGTTACCTGTCCTCCGTTCCGCCTTGGGAGGTTTACGTCCATTTCATTCGATGTAATACAAATATTTCAATTTTTAGATTATTTTAATATTTTTATATAATTACATATTTTTATTTATTAATAAATATAATAAAAGTTTTTTAAATTATGTAATTTTACTTTATAAAAGATAGATTAATAAATCATTACAGGTTTTTTGGTCTTTTAGTTGTAGTATAAATTTTTGTAAATAATTATAAGTAATTTTATCTCTTTATAATTTTCTATCTCTTGATTTAGGTGACTTAATTTATGGTTTTGACAAACTTTTTTATTCAATTTTTATATGAGATTTATATTTTAAAGTATTTTTTTTTTCAACTGAAAATTTGCCTCTGCATCGCAGATTTGACCCCTTGACAAGAATGGGCACCTTGACTTGTGGGGGCATTATACCCTTTTCTTTTCCACATTTAGCCAATTGAGCCACTCATTGTGGTCTAGATTTATATTTTAAAGTTAAACAAATAAAAGAACTTAGGTAAATGTTTCATGTATATAGTATTAATAAACTAAAGTGAAAAAAAATTGAAATTAATAAAAATTAAAAATTAACTACCATAATAATAACAAAAAAAACTAAGAAAATATCATAATAATTACAAAAAATTATGATATTTTCTAAAGTACAATAACTATAACTATAATAACTATCATAAAAATATCATAAATTTTTTATAATTATTATGATATTTTTTAGTTTCTTAGTTACTATTATGGTAGTTAATTTTTATTTTTATTTTTTTATTTTCATTAACTTCAATTGTTTTTTACTTTGGTTTATCAATACTATATACATGAAACATTTACCTAAGTTCTTTTTTTTCCACTTTAAATTATAAATTAAAATATAAATCTCATATAAAAAATAAATTAAAAGAACTTATAGTTATTTATAGTTATTTACAAAACTTAATTTTATAACTAAGAAACCAAGAAACCTGTAATGATTTATTGATTTATCTTTTATAAATTAAAAATACATAATTTAAAAAGCTTTTATTATATTTATTAATAAATAAAAGTATATAATTATATAAAAATATTAAAATAATATAAAAATTTAAATATCTTTTATTAAATATACAAACAGTATTTGTATTACATTGAATTAAATGGAGGGATGGTAATGGATTCCCAGGCCGGATCGGAGGACTGGTAATGGATCAGTAAACGAGGATGGATGGAAACCTCCCAGGCCGGAATGGAGGACTGGTAAATGGATCAGTAAATGAGGGTCGTGAAAGCATGGGACCGTCGACAGGTAGGGGCTAGTTTCAGGTGGCAGGATATGGGGTCCAGGGATCAAGATTGAAGGG
>LPNX010027666.1:0-10276 GCA_001517045.1 Pseudotsuga menziesii
ATATATATATGTTTGGTTGTCAGTTTATTTACAAATGTTTCTTATATGTTTGCTGTATAATTTATAAAATGTGTGTGAGATGCCATTCCAAAATATAATTAGCATATGCATCAGTTAATGAATTTTGGTTTCATGGAATGTGATTGAAAGTAATAACTTCAAAATGTCTTTCTAATAAACGAATTTACATGAACTGACGTAATAAGGTAGGATTACGCTCCTGATAAGCTCGATTGAGCTGGGAAACAACCAACTGAGAATCCAAACGAACCTCAAGCTGGGTGATGCCTCGTGACAAAGCATCCCATAAGAGCTCAATTACAGCCCTATACTCAGCAACATTATTAGAAGCAGGACCTAGACAAGCGCCTCTCGCGGCAACAAGCTGTCCTGAGGGGGAATAGATAACCCATGCTGCCGAAGCCAGGTTACAAGTGTGATGGCTGGCACCATCAGCGAAACCTACATACATCTCGGAAGACATCTGCAACAGCCAACAGATAGTATAAAAAACGAAACTGACAACCTAATGTACATAAAAATACATACACTAATATACAAGAAAAGGTGTTAAGCCTAAGCATAGTACTTCTTCAAGTAGAGCCCATTTCTAGGCTCAGGCAGCTTATTCCCATCATAATCCACTAATTCATATGCGCCTTTACTCAAAAATTTAGACACGACATAGGGTCCTAACCACATGGCCTTGAATTTTCCTTCCCCCAGAGGCTCTTTATCTTGGTCCCAGAGCAAGACAAGTTCCCCTTCAGAGAAAACCCTAGGTTTGACCATTTTATCATATTGAGATTTAACCCTATTTTTATGAGCCTGATTTGTAGTCAACACATCTCTACGTTGTTCATCAAGGTGTTTTAAATGGAGCAACCATTCCTCAAGCTCATTCGTATCAGGTAGCACATGAATAGCTATCTGCAAGGATGGGATTTTGCATTCAATCGGCGTAATGGCTTCCACCTCGTGAACGAGTTGGAAGGGGGAAAAACCCATAGCAATTTTTACATTGGTTCGATAAGCCTAAAGAGTAAGATATAACATGATGTCCCAATTCGAGCGGGCTGCATCAATAGTACGTTTAAGGATAGTTTTTAAAGTCTTGTTTACAGCCTCAACCTGACCATTTGCTTGCGGATAATATGGAGAAGAATGTTCTTGTCGGAAATCCGAGCATGGTGGTCAGTTCTGTCATCATGTTATTTTGAAAATGACTGCCATGGTCAGTGACAATCACTTTGGGAATACCAAACCTAGCAATAATCTGATTAAACACGAAGAAAGTTGTTGTTTCCCCGTTGTCTTTGAAAGTAGGCATTGCCTCTGCCCATTTTGTGAAATAGTCAATAGCGACAATGATGTATTTATGCCCCCCAGTCGAGGCTGGGTTGCATGTCATATAATCAATCCCCCATTTCATGAAGGGGCCTACCGAGATAACGGGAAACAAGGGAGCAGGATGTGAACGCATTTTCCTGGTGTAAAGCTGACACGGATGACAGCGTTTCATTGCTTCCACACAATCTTTAAAGATGGTGGGCCAGAAATACCCGGCACGTAATATATTCTGGGCCGTTGCTAACCCAGATAAATGACCCCCACACGCTCCGCTATGGGAATAATTTAGGACAATCTCTGCTTCCTCATGAGTAAGGTAGAGACGCAAGACAGAATCTACCCTCGTTGATATAATGTATCTCCTATAATGAGGTAGTTTTTAGCATGAAGGCGTAACTTACGTCGGTCTTCCCTAGAGTAAGCGGAAGGATACTTCAAAGTTTGGAGATATATAAGAATATCTCTGTACCAAGGATTAGAGGTGGATATAAGGAAGATGTGCTCATCTGGGAATGAGTCATCTTCAATCGCTACATATTCTTCCGTAGGAAATTCTGCTATAAGCTTGGCAAAAACTAAGGAATTTTTGGATTTAGCGGATTGGAAAACCAAGTCAAACTGTTGGAGAATGACTATCCACTTATTGAATTTCCCCCAACAATCCGTCGAGAGAAAACATATTGGAAAGGGTTTACATCCGCCACTACAGTAGTGGTACTCAGTAAGATGTAGTGCTGTAACCTCTGTATAGCATAAACAGCTGCTAAGGCTAACTTCTTGACATGGGAGTACTTAAGCTCAGGTCCAACCAGAGCACGGATAAGATAATAAACAACATGCTCAACGAGCTTGTCATCCTCCTGAACTAGCACTACCCCAATGGTAGACTCCGACGTAGCCAAATATAATATAAAATCCCTAGAATAATCTGGTGGGCGTAATAAAGGAGCTGACAACAAGGCTTTTTTCAATGCCTCGAACGTGAGTTGTGCAATTTCATCCCATACAAATGGGGTGTCCTGTTTAAGTAGGCGCATGAAACCTTTAGTGATCTTGGCATAATTAATGATAAAATGTCGAAGGAAGTTAGACTTTCCTTGTAGACTCTAAAGTTGCCTAAGAGAACGAGGAGGAGGCAGATTTACAATGGCCTCAACTTTTAAAGGATCCACCTGAATGCCTCTACTAGAGACAATGAATCCAAGCAATCTTCCTGACTCGACGCAGAAAACACACTTGTGGGGATTCAAGTGAATTTTATAGTATCTGCATCTCTCAAAAATCAACCGTAAATGATCTGTATGTTGGATCCTCTTGCGAGAATGAGCGGGCAGATCATTAAGGTAAGGCTCGACAATGGATTTTATGTCGTGAAAAGCAAAGTTCATGGCTCGTTGAATGGTTTCCTCCGCATTTTTCAATCCGAAGGGCATTTTCCTATACGCGAATATACCCCAAGGGCAAATAAAAGCAGTTTTATACTAGCCTTCTGGTTTGATTTGGATTTGATTGTAGCTGGAAAAACCATCCATAAACGAGAATACCTCACTTCCCGCACATGCATCTATGATCTGATCAATAAATGGTGTGGGGTAGTTATCCTTACGACAGGATTTGTTAAGG
Organism: Pseudotsuga menziesii; assembly: GCA_001517045.1. Taxonomy (NCBI): domain Eukaryota; kingdom Viridiplantae; phylum Streptophyta; class Pinopsida; order Pinales; family Pinaceae; genus Pseudotsuga; species Pseudotsuga menziesii. Next base: position 2,974 of record LPNX010027666.1, read on the forward strand.
TCTCTAAAGTTCGTACAAACGCGAATAGTCCCTTGCTTTTTATCAACAGGAACTGGGTTGGACACCCATTCAGTCAAAGCTATGGGATATATAAAACCTGCTTTCAACAGCTTTTCAACCTCTTCCTTCACTGCCGCCGCTTTACGCGGGTTCACGAGGCGTAATTTTTGCCGAACTGGCTTGGCATAAGGATAGGTTGGGATCTCATGTTGAACAATAGATGGATCAATGCCTGGCATCTCCTCATATGACGAGGCAAAGATATCGCGGAATTCCTTGAAAAGGGCAGTATAAATGGCAATCTCCTCCGGAGAGCAGTTTGCACCTATATAGATATTTTCCATGACATCTGGTTTTACAGAGATGTTGATCGATATAGTGGCGGAAATGTTTGCCATATTGCCCTCGGTAAACACTCCTTCCCTAGGTAAAGGGTTGACACGTGTATCAACATCATCTGACAGTCTCACATGAAACTCTTGGTTTTCTATCTTGCTTAGCTCTGGAAGGAAATAAGATCGGTGATGAAGATCCTCACATATCTTATTACGTGCACACATAGCTTCCAGAATAGCTTCATCGGAAGGTAAAACGGTGTCTAAGAAATCTATGGAATGTAAAGAGTTTTCTGCCCATGCGGGCAAGTAGACTTCTTCCAGATCATCCGAGACTATGAGGATCTGGAATGGGATCAGCAGTGGTTTGGGTAATAGCTTGATACGCCACTTCCACTGTAGATAAGGGAACTTCCGGTTCCTGAGGGGTTGGGAGAACCCAAGGATCAGTCCTATCAACCACCGAATCAATGGAATTCCCTACAGTAGTAGAACCGATATAAAGGACTGGAGCTGGAATATCAAATGTGCCCATCAATGATGCGTACATTCCAGCCCCCAAGCTCTGTGCAGCAGGTTTGGCCTGATCAACCAATGGAACAGTGGAATCTTTAGACTCTAAGCTTCCTTTTCGGGTAAAATCAAGTTGGCCAATAGTGACCACCTTTCCCTCATGTGGAAAAACCACGATGCGAAAGAAAACTGATGCAACAGCAGACATTGCATAAGTCCAATTCCTACCCAGAAGCAAATTGTAGTCCAACGGAGCATCAATCACTTCAACTTCAACAGACACTACTTTGCCAGCCAACTTAATCTCAAAAGCCGGCAGGATACCATGTGGACGGAAAGACCTTCCATCAAAAGTAGTACGTAAAGTGGTTGATGGGACCAGCTCTGGGGATCCAAGAGCTTTCCAATAGGCCAGGGACATAACACATGTAGAGGCTCCCTCATCAACAACTGCTCGTCCAATGGTCTTACCACCATGGACAACATCTATCGATAGGGCTACATGGTAAGGGAGGCGAATTTTAACATCAGATAGATGAAATTTCACTGTGAGACTCGAAGAGTCCATGCTACCTAAAGCTGCTAAGAGGGCATCCCGCTGAGCGGGACAGCTCTGTAGCACCTCCAAAGCTGACATTGCACACGGAGTCTGAGCCAAGTCTTCAACAACAGAGTAGTTAGAAGCGGCCCTGGCATTCAGGTTATGCAAAGTCTTCTTAAAGACACCTTTGGGTATCTTTGGCATTATTTCCGCAGGTTTCTCTATAGTGAGAGGGTTGGAAGGTTCACCTACAAATTTTCCCTTCTCATCAGTCTCTTTCTCATAGTTTTTGTTCCTGGTTTGTAACAAAGTTGAGGATCTAACCATGTTGATATAATTAGGGTCAGGGGCAGCTTGAGTGCCCCCTACTACGGTAGAAGCTGAAGCAGAATTCTACCCTTGGGGAAAAGGATTCTTCAGGACAACCGGTGGTTGAGCTTGGAGCAGCTTCTGAGCTTGTTCCATAAGGGGACAAAGATGAGTAAGGTTGTCCCCTTGGCACAACTTACAAGGGAACTTGACTTTCTTCTTTTCCTTTTTTCCCCCATCAGCATTGTTTGCAGGATTTGGCTTGTTTTGATTTTGGTTTCCCTCTCCCTTTTTACCTTTCTTCTTCTTCCCGCTGGGCTGCTGATTGCCCTTCGAAGAGGTTTGTACAAAAACATTTTCACTTTGGGGGGAGGGGGAAGCCTTTGCTTCCTCCACTGTATACTGTTTGACAGACAATTGGTGAAGTTATTTTGTCAAAGAATCTACGGTGGGAGAGTTCACAGACCCGACCACACCATCGGCATGGGGTCCAGGCTTGGGTTTCTCGGCCTCATGCGAAGGCCTTGGTGCCTCAGGGATAATTTCATATAAAATCCCAGACTGTGAATAAATCAAGTCCAACTGCTGGGCCCTGAGTATGGCTTCTTCTTCACTAGTCACTCCTGATGTGGACACGTCCTTAGATATGTAAGGAAACAATGACTTAAGGAACCACTCTAATAGAAAATCAGGAGGGATGGTAGCTTTGATAAGACTCTTTCGCCTCCTCCACTCTTGTCAAGGTCCTATGGAACAGCCTCAATCTCACTGAATCTTCATTCAATGAGTTGGAAGAACACCATAAATGGAAGGTGGTGGCATGAGCCCCAGGATCTTCACCAGCCTTACCTTCGAACTTAGGGATGTCCGAGGGCAATTTGGTGGGAACAGGTGGCCACAAAGGTTCATGCCTCACCGGATCATTCATCAATTTTGATAAGTCTGGCAAGTTCAAAGTTGCTAGAAAAGGAAGTTTGGGCCTAACCGATGCACTAGATGTGCCAGCTTGGGGATTAGAGGGTCCAGCCCCCAAATGCCCATAGGTAAAGGTGGGGTTGCCCCCTGACACCGATTGTGAAGTGGGAAGGTTGCCTTGAAACGGATTCCATCCGTAGGCCACAGGATTTTGGGTGGGAGGTGCAGTGTAAGTGGTTCGGGCCATCCCCATAGAAGCTGGGGTCTGAAAGACTGGAGCAGGTATCCCTCCGCTAAACAAAGAAAAGGGAGAGCTCGTGTATGGGACCGAAATGGGGGTTTGGAAGCTTTTCCCCTAAGAGGTGTTGCTCCCAAACTGCACTCCTACATATGAAGGAGATGGACCTATGTATGGATTGGATGGGGGAATGTGCCCCCCATTCCAAGGGAATCCTTGGACAAAAGCCGAGGATCTGACTGGACCACTCTGAGTAGTGTAAGGGAAGGAAGAAGGAATTGTAGGTATACTGGGGATCCCAGTAACCATATCACCAGAAGTACCTCCTATGTTCCAGTGAACCGGTGGTTGGACCACCCGGCTTGCTAGAGTTAAGGGTGTAGAAGGTAAATTAAATCTAGGGGAACTAACCGGGGGAGGTAGTACCCCTTCAACCGGAAGGGTTGAGGTGAAAAAAAATGGACTTTCTTCCGCAGAAGACATGACTCTACTCAAAGGGACACCTAAAACTGGTGAACTAAAAGGTATAACTTGAACGATCACAGGATCGTTAAGATCAGTCAAAGGGGTGTTAAAATTTCTTGCAAACTCGTCAGTCTGCAATTCTTCTATCTCGACTGTGTCAAAATCAAAACGGTTAGCTATCAATTCCAGTTCACCAAGAACCTCACTTATTCCTACTGGTTCAAAAGAACCGTCTATGTCTAATCTCCGCCTTTGGGGTAAATGTGGAGGCTCCAATGTAGTGAGAGGAGGATGGTTTCTCAACCTTCTTGACCTTCTAACGAGTTGGTCCTCCAGAATTAAAAATTTGACTAATCACACCCTAAGGTCAACTAAACACAAGCAAATCCACAGAGCATACGCTAAAAAGATCCTAGAGTCTCAAGCAATCAAACCAGGGTATAAAGATATACTTTCCCGAAGAAAGCTGATGAACGATTACTTGGCGTCCTTGAGGGGTTCTCAGGCACAAGCAGAGGAATCACCCACCACCCTCCTGCACTTTCCACAAGGGTTACGTTCCAAGCCCGTTCAAGGTGAACCAGAAATAACCTTCCGGTTTACCTAGGTATGAACCCTAAAAGACAAGAGACTAAAGGCTACCTTGACAATACCAGCTGTCTGGGGGGATAGTCATCAGCCAAACTCATACGCATGGGCAGGGTAGCAGAGCCCGAAACTCTGTCTAGGACAGAATCCCCAGATGCGCAAAATTCCTGGGTTACGCTTTGACAAGGATTCAGAGGGTTATCTTTTCTGTCCAAGCCTCCACGCGGCATAGTGCTTAACTCCCGTTTGAGAGGAGCTTCCTAGATACAGTGATAGAATCAAGGATTTACCTAAAGAAAGGTCCACTACGTCTGAGTTTATAACTTGTGGGAAGTTTACACTCCCTAGCCCACAAGTCTAGCCTAATCTAGTAGGTGAAAGGCCCCTAGAAATAAAACTTACTAGTAAATTTTAATTTATGCGTTTATTTTAGAGGGCTCTTTCTTACTCAAGAGGAAATGGAATTGATATACTGTATGGTGTTTTGACTCAGCAAGAAATAAATGAAAGTAAGGTGCATTCAAAGAAAACTATTACTATAAAATAAACTTCTTTTCATTTTTTCAAATATGTATTGATGAACTAAAAGCACTGATAAGAGAAACTAAGCCTATATGTTTTTGTATTTTTGAGATAATATTTTTAAAATGAAACAACACTACTTATGCAAAAATTACAATGCAAAAGATTAACAATGTTTTATTTTCACGTTTAAAAATACTCAAAACCTACAATGCATCTACAATGCACAATTCTTGAGCAAACTTGACACTTATAAACTGTATAAAAGCTACAAACTGAAGCAAACAGGCTGACAGAACCAAAAGACCAGTAAGAAAATCAGGCTAGGAACCCTAGCTTGGGTGCAAACAATGAAAAATATCACTGCAGACTTAAAAGGCAAGTGAAAACCAGCAACTGTCAGAAAGTAGACTAGAAAAACAGAGCCCAAGACCCTGATCACTGATCTGGACTAAGACACTTTAACCAACAATCCAAACAGGCCAATTACTCCAGAAAGCAAACAGTAAATAAACCAAGCACAAAAGACTCAAGGGCTTCCGAAAAGCACTAAGATGTGATCACTTGAGGCAATCAAACAAACTCTACAGCATTCTTAAACAAAGTCTTCTCAGAAAACCAGGACTATAGCAAGAAAAGAAACAAGCCAACTCTTCTTTAAAAATCCCAACTTTCAGGAGTACTCGCGACTATCTAGCAGTGCAACTCGCGAATGACTCACGACTGTGCAGTATAACAACCCGCGAATGCAACTTTATACTCGCGACTGTTTAGTAGAACAACCCATGAATGGGTATAAATTTTTTCTCAAAAACAAAGAAAAAACCCTAAGACTTTGAAACACTGAAGTAAGCAAGAGCCAAGATAAAAAACCACAAACAGACTCACAAGCAAAACTGGTCAGGATAATAGAAATGACCTACAGCAGTCTAGGCTTCCCTAGCGGAGTCGCCAGTTCTGTTGTACATGATTATGCACCTAATAATCGTAGGTCGGGGGTTACCAACATACTCACACACTTGCAGACAATTGACTTCTAAAGTGCAGAATAGGAAATAGGAGGGTTAGAAGAACTTACTTGTCAAACGAAGTTCAATCCTTGCTAGTCCTCTTCCAATCTGCTTCACTTCCAAAGTCTTCAAGGCTCACTCCTCTTTCACCTGTTCAGAGACAATATTCCAAATACAGAGTGGTTCATATATATATATATATAAGCAGGTTAGATAAATCAGATATGAAATACAAAAGCATAAACAATTATCAAACCAAGATATATGAGACACATATGGAAGAAGTAATCTCTTTATTATCAATAATGAAAAAGTTCAGAGTACAACCCAACGTCTGAGACAAGGACTCCTCTGTCACCAAAGGATTCTGAGTTTCACTGCTCCAAAGACTTCTATAAACAATCCACCAGCATAACTTTGCTCTCAAAGTATATCTCCCTACACCCTCCCCAAGGCCTGTATTTATATGGGTGAAATAAGGCAGTTCTCGAAGGTTGGGGAAGTTGTAGCAGTTAGGAGAATTAAGTAAAATACCTTAACTAATCTCCCATTAGCACGTGTTTTTATGTTTTCATGCTAAGAGGCACATTCGCGGGTATGTAGAAGAGCAACCCGCGAATGACTCGCGACTATGTATAAGCGCAACCCACGAATACATGGATTTGCGATTTACTGTATAGGAGACTCGCGAGTGATGCGCGAGTTGTATAAAATGATAGTCGTGAATACATCTTAACATGGCAAAATGGCAAAGTAACTAGCTGGATGAAGGTAGAATGTATTTCATGACAAGCCAAGCTATAGTGTTATGGGCAAACCTCTATCCATAAGTGTCCTTTTGTGTGCCGACATGAGGGATATCAGCACTCGGACGGAGAGGTGCCACTCAGGTGTATAACAAGGTTTAGAAAGAGAGGGATTATGTTGAAGTGTTTAGAGAGAGTAGGGGTTTTTAGAGAGAGACATAAATAGAAAGAAAGATATTACGGGTTAAGTATTTATAGAGAGAGAGAGATTAACGCCTATGGGTTATGTCTTTGAATAGAGAGAGAGAGAGAGAGAGAGAGAGAGAGAGAGAGAGAGATTGTGATGGGAATAGAGAGATAGAGACAAAGTGAGAGATAAGGGGTTAGGGGGAGAGAGAGAGAGAGAGAGAGAGAGAGAGAGAGAGAGAGGAATCAATAGTTAGTTGCGTAGAGAAATAGAGAGATATATATTTATTGTTACGGGTTAAGAGAGGTAAATAGTTATTGTGGGTTAGGGTATAGTGGATTAGAGAGAGAGGGAGAGAGAGAGAGAGAGAGAGATATTGGGGGTTAGTGGTTCAGAGAGAGAGAGAGAGAGAGACTGGGAGCTATATATTTAGAGAGAGTGAAAGAGACAAGGAGAGGGATAGGGGGTAATAGGTTTAGAGAGAGAGATTGGGATTAAGCATTTAGAGAGAGGAATTGGTGTTTAGGGGTTTAGAGAGAGAGACATAAATATAAAGAAAGAGATTGTGGGTTAAGTATTTAGAGAGAGAGAGAGAGAGAGAGAGAGATTAGGGGCTAGGGGTTATGGATTTGGATAGAGAGAGGGAGAGAGAGATCGGGGATGATCGGTTTAGATAAAAAGTGAGAGATAGGGGGTTAGAGGTTTGGAGAGAGAGAGAGATATTGGGACTCGGAGGTTTACATATATAGAGATCATATATAGGAATATAGAGGCGAGGGGTTAAGATTTTATAGAGAGACAAAGATATAGAGAAATATTGGGGGTTAGTGGTTTAGAGAGAGACATATTTGGTGTTAGGGGTTTATATAGATAGATAGATATAGAGAAATTGGGCGTTAGGTGTTTAGAGAGAGAGAGAGAGAGAGAGAGAGAG
>LPNX010027682.1:0-18207 GCA_001517045.1 Pseudotsuga menziesii
GGGACATACACCACATTGATGAACTGCCTATGATCAAGATCTATTCTTCCTTTGCCCATACTTTCAGTGAGAGAGTCATCTCCCAGTACAATAGATGGTCCTTTCGACTTGTCCATTGAGGAGAAGGCCTCGTGGGTCGAAACCATGTGTCTTGAAGCTCCAGAATCAATGATAAAACTGGGTGAGCTTGATTTTCCAGCAACTAGAGTATGAAATCTCTCTCTGTCATCTGAACTTGATCCTCCTTCTCTCTTCTTTGAACTTTCTGGAAGGGAGATGCCATTCTTCTCCAACAGTTGAGTTAGCATGTCTATCTGCTTTTTCATACAAGAGCTTTCAGTATGATTTCCCTTATTAAAGTATGAGCACTTATTCATTTCACCTCTGTTTTTCTTCTTCTGGGTATTTTTCTTGGGACCTTGTTGATCCTCTAGAGACTGCTTCTTGTCTCTCTTTTGTTCAGGTGGCTTTTTATCTTTCTTTTTTCTTTTTGCATCCACCTTCGAATCTCCAGCAATCAAAGCTTGATCTTTGGATGGTTTGATGGTGCCCATCATCACCAGCTTGTCTTGTTCCTGTGTGAGAGATTCCATGAAATCTGCAAGGCTAGGCATCTTCTAGGTTCGAGCTGTGAGTTTTGTGCCATAGAAGGTCGAAACAAAGACTGAGTAATTAGGTCCTAGCTTTGAGAGGATGGCCAACACAAGCTGATCATCTTTCTTTTCAATACCACACTGCTTCAGTTGCAAAACTAGTGCTTTGAACTTGGAGAAATATAGTTGCAGGGATTCGAAGCTACTGGGACTCAGAGAAATCAGCTCATTTTCAATATGATGTCCCCTCATCTCATCTGTCTTTCCAAAACACTCAGAAATATTCTCCCATACTTGATCCGGTGATGTTAATCCATCGAGATGGAAAAAGAGGTCTTGGGAAATACTGAGACATAGGAGGCCATAAGCCTCATCTCTCAGATTGTGCCATTTGATCTTCTCTGCAGCAGCATTGGGCTCTGCTTCTGTAGCCATAGTCACCCTGTAGAGGCCTTTCACTCTCAACAAGATCTCCATCTCTGCTTTCCATTCAAAATAGTTGAAGGGAGTCAAGATATTTTTCTGTGACTGATCCATAGCTATAGAAAATCTGTCCTGGCTGTTAGTCGAAGGCTTCCAGTCTTGATGTTGAACCTGCAAAACAATTTTTGAAGGAGAGTAACAACCTACAATGGCTCTGATACCATGTAGAAATTTAGACCAGTAGTAGATTAATTTCACTCACAACAATTATTAATTGATCATGCAAAATTGTCAACAATGGAGACTGAATATGGAGCTGTAACACAAAATTATATTAACTGAGTGTACAATAGCCAAACATGTAATAACATAGGTTTCTGAATATATAGAATACATCAAGAGATCTAATGCATAAGGAGGCATCCAAAACTAGCATAAAGCAGGCTTACCCAAAATAGGAAAATCCCCCACAGGTGTAAAAAGCTGATCCCAAATCTGTCATGAGGTTCACGAATTGGCAAGGGCGCATGGGAAAGCTAATGAGTGGTGGAATGGAAGCTCATACATGATTTTGCATGGAGGAAAGAGTGGAGGATGAAAGGGGCAAAAAACAAGTTCACCTCACCTAGTCTTGCTTTCCTATGTGCCTTAAAACACTGAAAAAGTAGGCAGTAAAGCAGAAAAAGCAGATAGGCACCTAGGAGGCCAGGAATAAAGCAGATTTGATTCCTAAGGCTTTCCCAAGTGCTACATGAGTCAAATATGGCAAGTTTGACCTCTATGGATAGGCAATTAGCAACTTGCACATGGTGGGACTCATGAACTAGGAAAATAAGACAAAAATAAATGAATTAATGTCTAAGTGGGTAATACTATGGGTTTGATTATTCTAACATTCATAAGGATGCAAGAGAGTATTGCCACATCTACGATATCTATCAGAGGATACGCAAACCATCCAGGAGGGATGAGATGCCTCTAGTTCCATAGGTAACTTTACAAGCATTTGACAAATGGGCTATTGATTTTGTTGGACCAATCAATCCCCCTGTAGAGAAATCTGGAGCAAGATACATTATTACAGCAATTGTTTACCTTACTCGTTGGGTCGAAGATCAACCAGTCAAGGACTGTAGCATTTCTACAGCCGCAAAGTTCATATTTGATAACATCTTGTCGAGGTTTGGATGTCCTAGAATTCTTATGAGTGATCAAGGATCACATTTTCTGAATAATACTATTGAAGCATTGATTGAAGAATTTCAAATATATCATCAGAAGAGTACTGCCTACCATCCTCAAGCAAATGGAAATGTTGAAGCCTTTAATAAGATTCTTGAGCATGCTCCGACGAAGGTTTGCAATGTTAACATAAATGATTGGGATCTTAGAATTCCAGTAGTATTATCGGCTTATAGAACCACTTGCAAGAAGTTGACAAGCCATACACCTTTTAGACTGGTATATGGACAGGAAGTAGTTATGCCCATGGAGTACATTGTTCCTAACCTCAGAATATCTGCCTTCACAGAGATGGATGATCCAGCTATGTTGAATGAAAGGCCGGAAAAGCTACTAGAACTAGCACAAGACAGATTCATTACAGGTTTCCAGCAACAAGTACAGAAAGCTAGAGAAAAATCATGGCATGATAGAAACATTAAGAAGAAGCATTTTCAGAATGGTGATCTTGTGCTCTTGTACGACAGTAAATTCATGAAGTTCCTAGGTAAGCTCAAGACACATTGGAAAGGACCATACATAGTTCAAAAAGTTACTGATGGTGGTGTAGTTCAGTTAACTAAATTGAATGGAGAACGTTTTCCCTCCATGGTGAATGGAAGTATATTAAAGAAGTACAGGGACAAGCCTATACCCCCTGATCAGAAGTGATACCAAGAAGAAGATTCCAAGTACCAAGAATAGTTGAAATTGGGTGTTAGACTATAATGAAGCTATTCTCAGAGAGCTTCAGCAGATTGTTGAAAAAATCATGAAGTATCGAAGATTGTGGAAGAAATTCTGTCGTGGGTCAAAGGTCGAAGCTCTGTCGAAACTTGTGATAGGATGTGTCGAAGATCCTCATTGTGGCAAAGCTAAAGTTAGTGGTTGTGCCGAAGAAGAGAGGTGTGTCGAAGCTTAAAATGCAACCGTTGGAAAAAATTCAGATTTGGCGGCACTGGTACGTTAACTACATTAACTGCCTATAATGATGAGATTTTGGGGAATCTAGCGTCGTTTGGACAAGGTCTACCACCGCTCGGTCATATTTGGTGTCTTTAATGCACAGTTATGGTAGATCTAGTCGTTGGATTCTATAAGAAGACACCCAGACCTATGAATTTCACTTTACACATTTTCTTGAGTTGAGTCCATGTCATCTGATCGCGAAGTCCAGGAATTGTTGAGAGAATTCAGATAGAGGGGTCTGCAGAACCTTATGAGCAATCCACCTGCATCTGCACCTTGCGAAGAGACTCCCCCAGTGCCGAATCAACCAATGGAGACATGATCAACCAGAAAGAAATTTAAGGCAGAAGTTTGTTCTAAGCGGAACGAAGAAAGGCACAAGCCATTAGGAAATACACCAGAGGATCCCGAGATGAATCCTCCTAGTTCAACAGATCTCCCACCTGAAGGTTTTGAAGACTTCAATGAATATGAGAACGTTGGATTGCAGTGTCCACGATATCTTCCACCTATTCGACCAAGAGTTCAGCCACCTCGGCGGACAGCCAATTTCACGTTACGCACCCCTTCACTGCCATAGGGTGTGCAGTTGGTCGAAACGATGATAGGAAAATTAGACCAGCTCAAGTACATAGACCACGATACGAATGATCGTGGGAAGTTTCTGTAGTTCACACCAGGAAAATACTTTGCACTCTTTCCATTATCTGGAGGATGGAACGACATTATTGGAAGTCAAATAGTGGGCTGCTGGCTTGGAACGAGCTGGCTTGTTGAAGATGCTAAATGTCCCCCACTTAGGTTGTAGCACATAGGTTACCATGGTGGTCAACCAACTATTCACGTTGGTGCATGATGGGAACCTATGGATAGGAAGCCAGAAAATAGCTATTGATGGAGAACTGATTCATAGGATTACTGGCTTCCTGAAGGAAGGTCCTAATCCTGGGATTGAGTTTGTCGGAAAACACATGGATACGAAGCTGGCACAGCACATGAAGGACCGCTTTGGCCTGACGAAAGGAAAGCGAGGGTATCAAACCTCAACAATTTGGCACCAAAACATTTGCTTCACCGCAGAGCTCCTAGCATGCAAATTAATGCGAAAGTGCAGACTGAATGAAGTACCTGCCTCGATTATCAGTATTGCTGCGAACTGTGCCGAAGGCTACAGTTACAAATGGGCAAAGTACATTGCTACGGAATTCTTTGAAGATGTCTGCGATGTGCAAGAGAAAGGTAGACCCTTTCATTAGTCATGGTTGTTAGTGCTTATTGCACTAGTAGGATGGAGAGAACCTACCGAGGCGCAGTTTGTCGATGTTCCTCTGTAGATGCTTGGTGTAGCGAGGTACGCATCTCTTTAGGTTTCACAGGATAAAGCCTTACAGCAGATGATAAACTACGTGTTCATCTTCTATGTGATGAATATTTCCTATGAGATTCTGAAAACACCACAGCTCAGTAATAAGCTATTCTCTCAGTATGTTGGAGTTGCCAACTTCAAGGCTAACATGCACAATGTCTTCATCCAGGTCCGCGTAGATAACAAGCATACATGCTGGAAGTTGCCATATGTGGTGAACCAGGAAGACATCATTGTAGTAGTCTAGCAGTGGCCAGCTGAATGGATGAAAGACGTGGGAACAAGGCCCAACATACTAGTCCCCCCAGTGACAGATGTGGGCACAGGTCCTAGTCAACCGCCGTAGAGTGACCCACCAGAAGAAGGCGAAGAACAAGATGAGTCATAGTAGAGTGAAGGTGACCAAGGTGGAGAATTGGTCAAAACCATCTCAGACCCCTATTGCCCAGATAAGCGCAAGTCTCCCAAAGTAGAGGAAGTGACTAAGCCTCAGCCCTGAAAGAAAGCTAAGGCGTTGAAGGGAAAGAATATCGTCGAAGAGCCCATTTTGATGATTGACGAGCTTGATCAGGCTCTGACGAAGTCCATAGAAGTATTATCTAGCAAGTGGACATATTTTGCAGCTACACACCTTGATGCACTTGTTGGTGTAGCACAACAAATTATAGAACTAAAGGAGTTAGTGAAAATATCAGCAACTGGCACCGTAGCAAGAAGTGCCCCAGTAAGCACGCAGCTAGATATGAGACAATGGCCCTCCAGAAACAACAGAGGGAAAGTACCAATTGCAGCCCTTATAATAACTGACGCAGCATCTCGATCACATATGAGCATGACAGTTGAGATAGACTACACCAAGTTATCTATGCCGAAGTTGCATCATTGTCAATTGGAAATCATGAACGAGATTTGAGAACGAGATATCTACTGACACATGCAGTTAGAGAATACCACAAAGTAGAGTGAGAGCCTCGCAGTGCAGTTGGAAGAATCTGAGCAGAAGAAGAGGGAAGCAGAAAGCAAGCAGGCTACACTAGCCCGAGTATTGGATGAGGCGTGTCAAAGTCTCCCTGACTTCGACATGCAGGGTGAAGAAGAACTAGAACAAAGAATAGTCAAGCTGAAAGACTATGCACAACAGTCTAGAAGCGAGATAGAGAAGATGAAAGCAGAACATGAGGCTCATATTACGGAGCTTCAACTTTGCATCATTCCTAAGAGTCTGCCAGAGGTCAGGGAATAGCGCCGCGGAGATATTTAGGCCTCAGCAACAAAGATCTTAAATCTTGTGAGTAGTGCATCAAAGCTGCTGGACTAAAGTGTCGAGGCCTGGGAAAACATGCAGGACAACCCAAAATTCAAAAATTTGCAAGAAACCATCAAGAAGCAACAAACAGAGCTGGATGCAGTGAAAGTAGAAATTAAGACATTCCCTCCTATGCAAAAGATTCTTAAGGTGAAGCATAGCAATGAGCTCCAACAAGAAATTGAGTCTTGCAGGAGGAAAGAAACACTGGTTGTGAACTCTATGCAGCCCCTTATTAACGAGGCCTTGGAGTTGAGCACTGCTACGGACAACCAACTCAAAGTTTTGAAGGAGTATGACACATTTGCAAAGGAAAAGGCCAATGAAGCATCTGTAGCAACATTGCAGGAGATAGTAGAGAAGGAGCAAGCAGCTGAAGATATCATGCGCAGCCTCAAAAATTAATTTACTATCTTCGCCAACACGATTCTTCCACTAGAAAAGCATCAGAGTGTCCTAGGACGGGACACTGGTGAGTCTTAGGGGCCTGTTGGGACTCGAACCTTGAAGGTCCTTAATTTTGGCAACTCCACAGTTTTGGTGTGAAGCTTGTAAGCAGAGTTGCTGTCCAAAATAGTATTAGGGGCTTCGAGGTTGGGTCGAAGCCCACGTTTTTGTAAATGTCCCATGGTTTGTGGGTACCCATGGTTTAAGCCCATGGTATTGTAATAGTGCACTTGTATAAATAGGCACTTATGTAAAGGAGTCAAGTAGGTTTTTGTGTATGATAATGTGATGCAAAGAAGCTATGGCCTATTTTGGGTTTAAGGTTAAGTCCCAGCTGAGTGCGTGGATGACCTATGCAGCTGAGTGCATAGAGGGTTTTGGAAGAAAGGTTCTGTAGCTAAGTGCGCAGTTTTGGGATGTTGACAAGATCTGCAACTGAGTGCGCATATTAGAACTGTGTGTTTTGTAAATTGTTGAATATAAAACGCAGTTCTGTGGACATAGCCCCTACACTAGGGGTGAACCATGTATATGTTGTGTTGTGGTGGTTCTGTTTATTGTGTTCTTGTTATGTTTTTATGCATTTGATAAGTATATGAAAGATAAAGTAAGATAAACTGCTATGTATTAACTTCGTTGTGAATTCCTAGCTAAGGGTTAAGCAAGAGACTGTCTTTTTATCTATATTGCGAAGCTATTTAAGTGAATGTCGAAGCTCTGTATTGCATAATTATTCTTTGTTAAGGCTAAAGGTACAGTAATATCCCTCTTTTTCCTGCAGAAACCTGATTCTGTGGCACCCCATAGCTGTTTCGGGTGAAACTACAACCTGTTCACAGGTTGTTGCTGAAAGGGCCAACACTGTGGGTCTGTTTGTTGGTGTGAAGATAAAAGTATAAGAACCCCATTCTGCCCTAATCCCAACACAACTAATTTAAGAAAATAGGTTAAGAAGGAATCATACTACCCTTTTTAGTAAATCATACTGCTCATGCATAGAACACAACCCTTTTCCTTAAATGAAACATATAATAATTACATGAGAAATACTAATCAATATGACTCAGGTGACTGAAAGCTTTACTACGAATTTCCTCCCAACCACTGGCTCTATCCAGCATAGGTTCTATATCCCAGAGCCACCCCCGAGCTAGGCGACGAATCCAGGAAGGTAAGGTTAACACACTCAAAGTATTTTACAGATTTGCCTCACACCCTGGAAACTATGCAGAGGTCTTTGAAACATTGGGAAAACCCAAACAAGGTTTAGCTAACAAAATTTGATCTACAAATTCCAAAATAGGATGACCGAAGAAAGGTCTACGTAATGTACAAGTCCTTCAAAATTCCCATCTCAGATCTATTCAAGGACCTTTAAACAGGGTTTGTGAGTAAAGCTTGGAATGATGCTCTACTTGTCATATTCCTTCTTCATATTTATTAAGAAGTCAAAGAAAAAAATGCTCCCCATTATGGTAGGGTAATGGCACATATATATATAACAATACATAGATACATCACTTCACATCCAATGATTTCAAAACTAAGTATTAATCAAACTCATCCTATTCCATAGATTCAGTTCAATCGAGATACAGGGTGGGTGTTATCAATACACACACACACACACATATATATAAATATAAGTAATCGCATTTCCATAAGTGGTTTAAGGTCCAACCTATTTTCTAAAACAAGATGTGGATCTGACTTATTCTTATTAAGAATACATGCCGATGATTTATTTTGAAAATGCAGCAATGACTAAAACATACATCAACACATATTGTTCACAACCCAAAATACCTATTATGCCAGTTGCAGGGCATGCACAAAATATGAAAATCGTAGGCTTATGAAGATCACCCAACACATAAATGCAAGCTCGCAGTAATTACCCAGAACCTTCAATCACCTACGCATGGAACCCACCCGAAGCATCAATGCAACTCGCATGCCTAACTATAATATGTAAAACATATAATTTGCACAATGATGCATAGCATACAGGGACAAAACTTTCAAATATCATGAATTATTTCACCTTTCGATCCCTGATAAGAGACTGTAGACACAGCACATAAGTATTCCACAGATGAAAATAGAAAACCAAGATAATTTCAGATATGAGTTCGCTGAAGAGTGAAACGCTTAAAGTTTATCAAACCCCAAATAAATAAAAATGATACATGCTATGTTATAATCAACAGAGAAATAAGACATGATTATATTCATCAAATTCCAAAACCCAATAGAAGCTCAAAACCATATCAACCCAGGAAGAATTCATGCCTAGGTTTTTTCTCAAAACACCAAATCATAGGCGCATGCTTCATTAAGATCACAAAAGGCAAGGAAAACGTTATGGTTATCAGTCAGAAACTTCCTGCAACTATACTTTAAAGTAGACATCAAGAAAATAAGGGGTCCACAATACTTTCAGGAAAACTAGAAAATGTAGGCCACACTTATGTGAAAGAACACCCCCCACGATTTCCCAAATTGCAGTTAGATTACATGCAATATTGGAGCGTCAAGTCTCCGATGGTTTCAAGTGAGCCTGCGAGTCCTTTTGAAATATCCCTAGAGTTTCCATAATTCTGCTGGTTATTTCGAATAATACTTAATTTTCCCCTGCCCTTTTTGTTGTGAAATAAATTGCCCTCGGGCATGCGTCGAGTCTCTCGGCTTTAGTTAAAGATCAATAAGGAAATGCTTTAGTTATTTATTATTTCCCTTTTGCCCTTTTTTTTCTTATCCTCTACTAAATTATTGTTTTCAATGATGACATATATATATATATATATATATATATATCACAATAACCCGTGCCTTTATTCCCCTTGAAAAGACAGTGTGTGGATTAATTATTGGCGCACCAAAATATGTTTTAATTGGTAAAGGGTATTGACTAAACAAGTCCCTATTTTACTTTTCCTAGTACATTTAAAAGAATATTCTTAGTAGGAATCTTCTTAAAGTTCACTTCTATTTTATCCCTTATTCTTTTAAAACTAGAAAATTTTTATTGCATTCATAGTATATGATCTATTAGGGAAAAAGAGTATCAAGCGCAAAGACATAGAGGTAGTAACAATCACGTGTTCTCCCCAGTGTTAAATAGTTTTCCTCCTGCTTATTGGTTCTCCTTTATGCATAGAGATCATACACATAATTTAAATAATAAGCAAACTCACTTTCTTCTATCATCGAGGGACCCATGATGGCACTCGGTCCTTATTAATGGGTTCCCAAGGTTTTGTTAAGTCTTACCTTTTCGTTCAATGGATTCGTCCCCAATCATTATTTGCCAAGTCACTTTCAATCTCCTGAGTCTATCGACTACATCTAGAGCCTTTTTAATAATTCAGAATAAATACTTACAGTGCAGTTCACTTACACTGTATGTTTCTTGTCGTTCGAAGCTTTCAGTCTCTAATCCCTACCAATTATATTCACAGCTTGATGGAGTTTTAGAGTCGGTACTTACAGTGATGTGTACTTTTCAGTATGAGTTTTGGGTATAGGTGGCGAGGGATGTTACAATTTAATTTTTTTTAAATAAGTATGTTGAGATCAATATTATTCTCGAGTCATTTTCACTTGGAGGTGATTTTAATCTTTTTAGTAACCCCTAGTGCTTACCAGATCCCATACTAAACGCTTATAATAGGGAGTTACAAACATAGTACAATTCCAGAGCTCTCGCTCAATAGGAAATGTTAGGATGTACTTATATGATACACCTAGGGATACAATGGCCAAGGATCCGAGGCTAGAGGGATTATACTCAACATCAACATGGAATGCTCCAGAGCTTATGCACAACATTTTCAATTATATTTTCATGTGTTCCATAACTTTACGCTCAACACAAATGTAAGTACTCATGTGCTCTAGAGCCTCTCACTCAACACAAAACATCTCATCGATCATGTGCTTCAGGGTCCATGCCCAACACAAAACATTTCATGAATCATGTCCTTCAAAGTCCAATCCCAACACAACCAACATATATATATATATATATCATCATCAACAATTGCCTTACGCCCAATACACAAAGAAAATCATCATGTTCATATGCAGTGGGGTATTTGACCCAATATAAAAATAAAACATCAATATAATCATCATGATCAATAGGCTCATGATTATAAATGGGAGGTCCAAAATTTGGGATATTACACTCAAAAATAATACCCATGACAAAAATGTGTTCATTATGTTTAATTCCCTCTTTGCATTTAAAGTTAATGTCAATATTTGTAAAACATATTAACCATGAGAAAATTACGTTCATTCTCAAAATGGTAAAATATTTTTTTCTTGGACTGAATTTATTCTTGTATTAAAGAGACAGTTCTATCCTTTGACATATACTCAGACATCAATAATTCAATGGTTATATCTAAGACAATTTTTGGGGAAGATATTCAATATTATACTCAATATTTTAAAAAGAAAACTTTAGTAGTGGAATTTTCATTACATAGTATTGAAACTCTTATTAAGTACATTGTTGGTTTACATTCTTGTCTTCATCATACTATTTTGATGTTCAATCCTACCAGCATTGACGAAGTGTCAATACAAGCTACTGAGCTCAAAGATAGCAAAGTGAAAAATGGTATGGAGAATGTGTATAAGAAGCCACCTAAGTTTGAGGATAAATTGAAAGGAAAAGAGAAGGGTAAGAATATATAGCTACAATAAAAAAAATAGGTAGAGAAGCCTACATGTCTTCATTAGGGTAAAAAAGATGATTCCAATGGGAAGAAAAGGTATAATGTCTTTTAGCTCAAGTTATTCTATTCAATCTCCTAAGTTTGAAAACGATGAGAAGAAAGTCAATCAGCTTTTTCATATAAGGTTCATAACGATTTATACAAAGGTAGATACTTTGTATGATAGTGGGTCCTAAATTATTTTGATTTTAAAAACAATTGTTAAGAAGTTGGGATTAAACACTAAACCTCATGTGAAGCCTTACCCTTTGGGTTGGGTACAAAGGGACACTCAATTACAAATCACTCTTTATGACCTCCTAGATGGAGGTCATGAAGAGTGGTTGGAATATGAAGAGGAGAAAATATATTTTCCATCCTTGGAGGTATAACAGGGTTTATGGGAAGGATTAAGACTGGTGGAAAAGAAATTGGTAAGTTGTAAGGAATGTAGGGGCTACGAAACTTGAAGATGAATGATGCTTCT
This sequence comes from Pseudotsuga menziesii, assembly GCA_001517045.1. Taxonomy (NCBI): domain Eukaryota; kingdom Viridiplantae; phylum Streptophyta; class Pinopsida; order Pinales; family Pinaceae; genus Pseudotsuga; species Pseudotsuga menziesii. The sequence goes on from LPNX010027682.1 coordinate 11,540, forward strand.
TCTTGGGAGCAGTGGGAGACAGATATGAGGCAAAAAAGTTTCTTATGATAGTGGACTTTAGTAGGGTTGAATCAGTAGTAAGTGTAGGGCACTTTGGCTTAGACTGGTGTTGGAAATATTTTCCTAGAGGCTTTGAGATCAGGGGTGACCAGGAAATGTGGGAAAAATCAGATGCAAAGGTATCAGAAACCAAGTCAGAGACGCTAGACTCAAATTTAGTTCTAGTGAAGTTTATTCCAAACTCCTCATCATAATGTTCAGATATATCACTAACAAAAATAACACCTTCAGCAGGGAAGGAAATATTTATGACTAAACTTTGCATCCTGTTGGCCCTCGAGATCAAATATTACTCGAAACGATACTGCGTCAGGATTTATCTTCGTGTGGGTTATTGTAGAAGCTAGTATTTCCTAGTGGAGTCACCTTCAAAATTTGTGTGGAGTGCCAAGGGCATGTACAACAAGTATGTTTCTATGACCGTGTAATATCCTGAATTTTGGACCTACCATTTATAGGCATGAGCATATTAATCATGATGATTATATTGATGTTTTATTTTATATTGGGTCAAAGACCCCACTGCATATGAACATGATGATTTGTTTTCTATATTGGGTGTAAGACAATTGTTGATGATGCATATGGATATATATGACAGTTGTGTTGGGCGTGGACCCTCAAGCACATGATTGATGAAATGTTTGTGTTGGGCATGGACCCTGAAGCACATGATCGTAGTAGATGTTTTGTGTTGAGTGAGAGGCTCTCGAGCACATGAGTACTTACATTTGTGTTGAGCTTAAAGCTTTGGAACACATGAAAATATAATTGGAAATGTTGGGCATAAGCTCTGGAGCATTCCATGTTGATGTTGAGCATAAGCTCTGGAGCATTGGATCTTTGGCCATTGTATCCTTAGGTGTATCATACAAGTGCATCCTAGCATTTAGTGTTGAGCGAGAACTCTGGAATTGCACTGTGTTTGTAACTCCCAGTTATAAGCGTTGAGTATGGGCTCTGGTAAGCGGTAGGCGTTACTAAAAATATTTTAATAACTTTCGAGTGAAAATGACTAGAGAAAAATGTTGATCTCATCATACTTATTTATAAGTGATTAAATGAAATTTCAAATTTTTGTATTCTCATCAAGTACTGAGGAGGTACCACATTATACGAGGGAAATCCAACATGCAAGTATGTTTAGATTTGGCTGGCATAGTAGACCTAAGCCATCTATCTACTCGACCTCCATGAAGAAGTGTCATTAAGTCTAGGGATCATGACACATGATGCCTGAGGAAAAATGTTAATAAGTATTTTAATACTATGTGTTTTATACATAGTATGTATATAGAATTTATAATTGAATAAAGAAAGAAGAGAAGCTGCACTAATTATTATTTATTATTATTGAATTAATAAATAGTGAAATATCTATGAAAGACTTACTAGGAACTCGCTGATAGTTCCTAGGTTAAGAATTTAAAATTACCCCAGTAAATTAAAAAGGGTTAAACCAAGAAATCAAGGATTTCTTGATTTAACTGTCACTTTGACTGAAAAGTATGCCTATAAAGACTTAATCCAAGCAAAGGCTTGGGGGTTCTGATTTCTGGGAGGAGAATTATTATTCTTCCTATTTTTGCTCTCAAGTATTTTCTTGGCAGGAAAAGAGGACTGATTCAGAACTGAACACAAGTTAGGAAAATATTTATGTAAAATCTTTATTGCTCAACTCCTGTGAGCATGCAAGCCCATCTTTTTTTATTTATCAAAATACATTCATTAAATTACATTTAAAACCCCGTTTCCAGCAAAGGTCATGAAATCGAATCCCATGGATGTCCAAAACCCAAGTAAAAAACACTAATAATAACCACAATATAATATAGTAAAAATAATTCCAAATCGTATAACCTTATAGCTTGGTCAAAAAATAATTTAAAAGCCATAGCATAACGATTTGAACAAGAATGAATCCTTTTTTATAAACCCATTGTTTATATCGCTACACACGCCATGTTTCACACCAATTGCCATATAATTAAAAATTCCTACGCTAGCAGAGAGGTCATAATACCCTAGCTATAGCATGACCTCAGCCATTAAACAATTTTAATACAAAACCCATTAAAATATACCCTACTGTAAGCGTTGGCTACCATGGTTTCCAACCCAATGGTTTTGCACAAACCATTTTACATAGAATCGAATACCATAGACAATTTAAATACAAGCTATCACAACACTGTCAGAGAGGCTCATGCCATTTACAGCATGGCCTTTCCCACGTTGTCCAATTAATTACATTATCAAACTAATAAATGGCTTTACCCACAGAGTAATCGATTAGGTGAATGTTTCTTATTTCAAAACCCCATCCCCATATAACAAGTTAACCATTACATTTTATAAAACCAATAGATATATATATTTACATAGAGATCCCAATGTCTATACATAGTTGCCATTAAAGGCCGAGGACAACGTTCTACACAGGGATGCCAATGGGATATGGCACCATTGCAAGCAATGCTGTACACTATGGCTATAAAAGCCCAAAACCAAAACATTAAAGATTTACATAACTAAAACGGGATCACGCAAAGTCAAATGACCTAGAAATTGAATCATGGCATAATGCCCCAACATTAAAAATAACCAAGTATGTATTAATAAGCCTGAAGGAAAAATTTATTTTGCTACAGCATGAAACCCCAACAAAACAACTAGTGGAAACATAGCTCTACCCATAGGATTGAAGAGTGAAAAGCATAAGCTTGATTAACAGGCTTACCATGGCCACGAATGCAACACTTGGAGCCAACAGTGTTGTAGCCACACAGGCCCTCCATTCCTTTCAGCACCTGCAAGAAAAGAACCAAAATGGGAATGAGGAGTATGCCATCCTTTCAAACTGTAAACCAAACAATGTGTAGGCTTATAAATTCATGCAGGCATACCTCACAATCTGGGGGGCGCCTCCATGGCCATCCCTCTGCGTAGATTCAAAATGATTAAACCCCAAATGACATTACAATGCACATCCATCGTGAGCCAAGACTAAGTGAAGGCTATTACACTTTTCAATGAGCATTAAATTCACCATGATAGATTCCATTAATGATTTATGAAACCCACTCCCATAGTCAAGCCTTGTTACAAGGTATCGTTTAATACCACCCTCCATACCAACGCTTAAACCCTAGAAATGTATGTTTTATACCATATATCATGTCACCCGAAACTCTAACATCAACGTTAACATATTACAAAGCTTGCACTATGATAGTATTACAATAATACTTGGTCATAGGTTACGCTAGTCCAAAGTTTAAGAACCCTTGCTTGGGTATGTAGATAATGTTTAGTCCATAGGTTTAGAGCTTAGGGTTTTAATTAACTTAGTAACAAGGTGTTTAGGCTTAAGCACCATGGCATACAAAGTATGCCATGATAACCACTATGACTATAAAAATATGAAGGTCTGCCCTTCAAACAAACATAATAACTTGCTAAATCAAGAGCATAAGAGATGTTAAAAAGTATAGTAAAAATATGCATAGCACGAAAAATATATTAATGACATATACAATGATGAATTTCAAACCATAATGAAGAATAATTAATGTACAAGAAATTTAGCCATAATAGCTAAATTGATGACAAAAGCACTTACCAAGTTATAAAGCCAAGTCGACCAGAAACGTAATAACTAGCAGCAGGTTATCAATGATCAAGGCTGTCAACAAACTTTACATCCAATCCCATCACAAGTAATGAACTACATAAGTAAAAGAGAGAGGTGCCTTAGTTCAATTGAAGTAAGTAAATCTATGTAACCAAGTAATACCTTACCACTCAGATCGTCATGGGAGAACTAGTCCTGCCACAGCACCACTTTATTCCCATCAACAAAGTTAAGTTAGTTTTTATTAAATAAACAAAGTACACATGCGCAGGAGTAAAACAATGATCTATACAATTTATTATTTGACTGAGAGTAATAACTAATATGTAGAAATAGTTTAAATAACAGAATTAAGGTATAAGAAGTAAACAAACTAATAATTACTGAATGTTTAAGAGATTAACAAGACAACAAGGACAATTATGAAGAGATCGAAAGTATAAGTAGCACATGTAATTCTTCATGAGTAATAATGATCCCCTTTAGGTAGTTTTTCACTAGCCTATAATTTTTTTTTTATTATCAATTTATGGGACATTACAGACCGGCTACTCAACCAGTTTGTGGAGCTAAAAAATGTCATTTCCCAAGGAGATAATTGTGATTACTTCCCCGACAACGACGCGAAGATGTTATCACCTTGTAATTTTCCTATGGTTGTGGTAGGAAGTCACAAGGGTAACCGTTTCAAAATTGATCACAAGTCCTAACAAGCACCATTAACCCATGCGAGATATGGAACATAATTCTTTTTTATGTTCACTACAAAGCTCTTCCAATTGTAAGCAAGGTTGTGACTAGTTTACTTGAAATTTAGATAGAACATGAAGGGGTGTGAAAAGGATGTGCATAAGGGAAGAATACTAAGAATCCATTTCCAAAAAGTGATAGTAAAGAAAAAAGGGATATTAGATACTATTCACTCATATATATGCAGGCCAATGTAAACACTTCATGAAGTGGGTATGCCTACTATGATTCTTTTATTGATGACTGTTCTCGCAAGACTTGGATATCCTTTTTGAAAAAGAAGGATGAAGTCTTTGAAAGATTTAAGGAGTTTATGGCCCTAGTCTAAAACCTATCTCGAAAGAAAATAAAGATTCTGAGGTTAGATAATGGAGGAGAGTTCAGTTCCAATGAATTCAAGTATTTTTACAAGGAAGATAGGATTAAGAGGGAGCTCACCATTCCCTATAATCCACAACAGAATGGTGTTGTTGAAAGAAATAATAGATCTATCATGGAAGATGTGAAAGCTATTATACATGATCAATATATTCCAATGTACATGTGGGAATAAGTAACAAGAACAACAATATATGTACAAAATAAAATTACCTGCAGTTCCCTTGGGAATAAAAATACAAAAGAAATGTTTTTCAGAGAAAAGATAGAGGTAAGTCACATAAAGGTATTTGGTTGAAAAGGACAAATTTAAATCCTTGAAGAAAGCAGGGATTGTTCGTAGGGTATAGTGAACAATCAAAATATTATCGGATATATATATCAGGTTACCATCAAATTGAACTTAGCAAAGATGTAACATTTGATGAAGATATAACCTTTATGAAGTCAAATAAAGATAAAGAAGATGAAGAGGAGCATGAAAATACCAAAGATGATGAAAGTCCTAAATCATTCGAAAATGAAGAACAAGTCTAGATACAAGAAGAGCATGATATGACAGAACCTCAATTACTTGAATATTTAGACAATGAATTGATTTCCCAAAAAAGAAAACCTTCTTGGGCTCATGAAATATCCGAAGAAGCAAAAATACATGGTGTTCCCTAAGGAAACATCAAAGAAAGAAAGAAGCCAAAGTAATACCTTGAAATATGTCTTTGATGTGTGATCTAGTTGATAAAGAACCAACATGTTTTGAAGAGGCAATACAACAGAAAGAGTGGGATGATGCAATGGTTGATGAATACCAATCCATTATAAAGAATAATGTGTGGGAAGTAGTTCCAAGACTGAAAGACAAGTCAGTGGTATCCTAAAAGTGGATATTCAACCTTAGTAAACACTTAGTATATGGAAGTATAGAAAAGTAGAAGGAAATGTTTGTAGCCTGAGGATTCTATGAGAAAGAGGGAATCCATTATGAGGATACCTTTGTACCAATAGCTAGATACACCTCAATTAGAACTAGCATTTGCTTGGAATCAAACATGAAGTGGAAGCTACATCAAATGGACATGAAGACAATGTTTCTAAATAGTTTTATTGAAGAAGAGGTTTATATTGAACAACCACAATGGTTTGAGATTAATGATAAAAAAAAATCATGTATGTAGAATAAAGAAGGCATTGTATGGGATAAAGCGAGAACCCAGAGCATGGTATGGTAGGATCGATGGATTTATGATGAGCTTTGGCTTTGCTAAAAGTAAAGAAGACTCCAACCTATACTATAAGATTGAGGATGATGGGATTATGATTTTATTACTATATGTAGATGATATGTTCTTGACAAAAGAAGATAAGCCTAGTATCGAATGTAAGAAGAAGCTTGCTGTAGAGTTCGAAATGAAAGACCTTGGAATGATGCATTACTTTCTAGGTCTTGAAGTATCACAATATACAGATGAGATTTTCCAAAACCAAGGAAAATATACTATAGAAATATTAAGAATATTTGGAATGTTAGATTGTAAATATATGAATACTCTAATGACAATTGTAACATCCCCCTCCCACCTTGAAGACCTAAGAGAAACTACAACTCATAAACATAGATATAAATCATAAATGCATCTATGAGGAATAGAAAACCCTCACCACAATGAGATTTATCCCACCGTAGGTTACTCAAGGGTACTTGAGACATATAACATTATATATAATCGTGGAGAACATTATATATATGAGAGATATATCTTATATATGTAGAACATATAATGTACATATAATCATGGAGCATTACATGGTGAAACAAACCTCATACATATATGTATTATATGTAGAC
>LPNX010027688.1:0-40880 GCA_001517045.1 Pseudotsuga menziesii
GTAGATTTTAAGTCTCACTTGATTTTAGGGACAGATTGTGTGCATGTGATATGATGAATCTATAACAGCTACTCAATAATGTATGAAAAACTGCAAGAAATGTTAACCATGCAAACTTTTTGCTGAAACAAATAATACTGAAAAATTGTAAAACAATGCTGTAAAACAGGAAGCAGGAGTGGCTGCAGGGCTGCAAACGGAACAGGTGGCTGTGCAAGTGCAGGAAAAATAGAGGTAAATCGGCTAGGTTTCTGCGTGGCAACAAATGCAAAAAACTGGGCGCGGATCGCGGGTTTCGAAATGGCAGCGGCGGTCGAAACCGCGGGTTCGGGGAGAACAGGCGCGGTCGGGGCCGCAGGTGGGTATATGGCAGCGTTGGTCGAGACCGCGGGTTCTGGGAGAACAGGCGCGGTCGAGGCCGCGGGTTCGGCGCGAACAGACGCGGTCTGGGCCACGGGTGGGTAGATGGCAGCGGCGGTCTAAACCGCGGGTTCTGGGTGAACAGGTGCGGTCGGGGCCGCGGGTTCGGGGTGGACAGGCGCGGTCGGGGCCGCGGGTTTGGGGTGAACAGCGGCGATCAGAGCGCGCTTGTGTAATGAACAGGTGCGGTCGGATCGCGACTGTGGGTGGAAAAAACGCGGTCGGGATGCAGGAAAAAGGGACTGACAGCGGCGGGCTGGTCGCGGCTTAAGGCCTGAAATGTGCGGTCGGGCCGCGGCTGCGGAAGAAAACGGCGCGGTTTTCGGCGGCCGAAAACAGCAAACTGAAAGTGCAGTACGAAAAGAAAAACTAACAATAAAACAGACAGTGGAGTCGCCAAAACTGTAGCTAGGGTTTTCACCCTAGCTTGTGCTAATGAGCACCTACTAAGGAATCTGGATTCCTTAGTAGCAGTTCGATTAATGTAAATGAAAATAAATTAACCTAAAACAGAAAGTAAATGACAGAAAGTAAAAACGACAAGAAAATGTATAAAAAGTATTTTGTATTTGTATTACCTCTGATGAAGAGGTTGGTGGAGTCCGTTGCGCTGATCCGATGTCGGTGGCTCCGAGCTCCGAGCTGCTCCTTCTCCTTCTCCGATGGTGGAAAATAGGCCAAAAATGGGTTCTCAGCAGTGAAAATAGCTTGATGGTAAGCTAGGGTTTCACGAGACGTTTTGGCAGAGTAAGGGTGCTATGACTGTGGATATGAAATGAGGGGGCTTCACCACTTATTTATAGTTTTTTAGTGGTGAAGTGCTTGCCCATGGTTTTGGGAAACCATGTGGTTTAGGGCAGCTTGTTTAGGGTTTTCGCTGTTTTAGGGTTTTCCTCCTTTTTCCTCATTATTTTTATTCCTTTTCTTCCCTTTTGGGGACTTTTGCTATTTTTAGAGGAATTTTGGCTATTTTTGGAGGGAAAAGGGGTTTTTTGGCCTTTTGGAGGCTTTTTGGGCCTTTTGGAGGCTTTTTAGTGGGATTTTCAAGGAAATATGGTAGGCAAATGGACAAATGAGCCATGTAGTGAGGTAGATGAGGTAGTTAACCATTTTTGGGTGTTAACAAGTTTGAAATTGGAGAATGCCTTCATTGACAGAATTCATGGAGTCTTTGAATCAAGAACAAGAAAAATTAGTGCAAATGGGTACCATCAAATCCACCAAGGATCAATCCCTTACTGCATAAGTTTCGAATCAAGCTAAATCCAACAAGAAATCCAAATATTTGAAGCAGTAAGATAAGAAGCAGCAGGAGAATCCCAAATATTCAGATGGGGGTTCGAATCCTAGGAAGAACAATGAGAAGACAAAATGCGCTTATTGTAAAAAAGGGTGGCATCCACAGAGTGCACGCATGAAGAAAACCATTGACATGATGGTGCAACTCGTTGAGAAGAACAACATTCCACTGCCAAAAAGCGCAAGGAAGAAAGAGGGAGGTTCAAGATGAGAGAACAAGGATAGATGCCATGCTTTGGTTGCTGGAAATTCAGGTTCTTCTTCCTTCATCATAGCTTTATGTGCCTTAATGCACATGGATTCCATGCAAGATTCTTTCTCATTCATACATCCTTACAATGGTCCATCCATCCTCATGGGTGATGATTCTGAGATCCAAACCAAAGGGATTGACAGGATTGATCTAAAAGATGGGTACTTCAACAATGTGTTGTTTGTTCTTGATCTTGCAGCGAACCTACTCTCTGTATATCAAATGAAACACACATGTACAACCAAGAGAGTAACATTTACTCAAGATGACGTGGAGATCTCAGAAATATCTATAGGACAAGTTGTTGCAGTGGGTTTTGTTGACCATGATTCAAGAATGTATAAGTTCTCTCACTTCTTCCCATACTCCTAAGGGAATGTGCTCCTATCACATGCCAATGAGACCAAAAAATTGTGGCATGAGAGGTATGGACACCTCAACTACAAGTACCTCCAAGAACTAAGCAAGGAAAGCATGGTTGAAGGTCTTCCTACCATCAAGTTTTCAAAAATTAGGGGAAATTTCAACTCAAAATGGGCCTTTCAACCCTAATTCAAATTCCATGTCATCATGTGTTAGCCAATGAAATTGCTTTAAATTTGAAATACTGTACAAATATTAAACAAATTTTTAATATAAATTTGAGGATATGTGAATTATTTTAATAATATAATTTGTCTACTCGATTCCCTTCCCAAAATTATCTTGGATATTGAAAATGAAATTAATATGCTAACCGATTTTAGGCAATACTTCTCCCATTTATAATATATAATAGTAAAAATAACTAATATATAATAATATATAATATTACTAGTCCAATACCTTTAACTCGGTTAAAAAATATTACTCGGTCCAAAAATATTAATTGGTCAAATAATTTTAACTCGATCGAAAAATATTACTTCGTCGAATAACTTTAACTGGGTCCAAGAATATTACTTAGTCAAAAGTTCCTTCTATATTTTAGGTAATATGTAACCAATAAATAATATATAATAGTAATAGTAATTAATATTATAACTAAAATATAATAATATCATATTATAATTAATATTTTATAATAACCCTAAAAGTTGGGTGTAATAACTTTTAACTAATATATAATATGTATTTAATCTATAATAATAACTAACAACTTAACTAATATACACATCATATTTTAGGTGATATGTAACCAATATATAATATATAATAGTCATAGTAATTAATATTATCTAATATTTCATAATAACTATCAAAAATTGGGTTTAAACACTTTTAACTAATATCATAACTAATATATAATAATATTATATTATAATCAATATTTTATAATAACTGTCAAAAGTTGAGTCTAATAACTTTTAACTAATATCATAACTAATATATTATAATAATAATATTATACACCATAAAAGTCAAATAACTTTTAAGATGAAATTGTGTATTTAATTTAATTTCCTTATTTTGGGAGAAAACACTACATTTGGGCATCTTCCATAAACTTGAAATCGTATAAAAAATTGTCTACATGGCATTTTTTTATTATTTTCCTTAGGAGGCCCATTTTCATCCAAATTTCCTCTAATTGGCACTTGCAAAGGGTGCATAGTGGGGAAACATGATGAGCACACATATGATAAAGGGAAGGCAAGGAGGGATGTCCAAGCACTTGATCTGATACATTCATATCTGATAGGGCCTCTTCCCACACCTTCATATGGGAATTCAAGGTATGTGTTGACTTTCATAGATGATTTCTCAAGGTTTTGCTAGGTGTATTTTCTCAAACACAAATTTGAAGTTTTTGAGACTTTCAAAGTGTTCAAGGATTTAGTTGAGAACATGAGTGGGAATAAAATCAAGGTTTTTAGGAATAAAAATGGAAAGGAGTATGTCAACAAGAAATTACAACAACTATTTCATGAAAGTGGCATTCAGATGCAACATTCTGTGCCCTACACACCACAACAAAATAATGTTGCAGAGCGCAAGCCTTAGAGCTCTGAAAGAGATGGCAACATGCATGATGGATGAAAAGTATTTGTCACCTAAGCTATGGGATTAATCAATTTATTGTGATGCATATGTTCAAAACAGATCTCCACATAAAGCATTTGAAGGCAAAACTCCATTTGAGGCTTGGAGTGGTAATGAGCCCAATGTTTCTCATTTTGGGGTTTTTGGCTCAAAGGCTTGGACTATAATTCCTCCCAAGAAGAGAAAGGCCTTGCAAATTCAAAGAAAGGAGTCCATTATGGTTGTATATGCTGAATATTCAAAGGGCTACAAGCTCTTTTATCCCTAATCTTAGAAAACATTAATTGAGAGGAGTGTACAGTTCGAAGAAGAGTCCATGCAGGAGATTGAACTAGTCAAGGGGGAACACTAACATCCTCCACTCGATGGTGATGTAAGTGATGATTATTTCTTTGATTTTTATGATTATGATGACATCCATTCATATCATGACTCACCCATAATGGCAAAGTGGGCTAATAAAACCATACAAGCAACCGATGATCTTGTTGGAGATCCACTAGACTTTAGGAAGACTAGATCTTAATTTCACAATGCTTTCTCCACTTGTGAATGGAATATTTCAAAGAGATTATTTATGATTTTTAGATCTAATCCTTAGACATATCATGAAGCATTACTTGACCCAATATGTAAAACAACCATGCAAGAAGAGTTCAACTCTTTGCAAGACATTGAAACTTGGGAGTTGGTTCCTCTACCTTCCAAGAGGAAACTAGTGCAATGTAAGTGGGTATATAGGACCAAGGTGCATGCATATGGTTCAGATATGAAGTTAAATTCCAGGTTTGTTGCAAAATTCTTCTCTCAATTCCAAGAGGTGGACTATACAAAGACATTAACACCGATTGCAAAGATAGATTCTATCAGGCTAGTTTTGGCCATTGTTGCATTTAAGCGATGGGAGGTTCACCACATGGATGTGAAGAGTGATTTTATTTATGGTGATATTCATGAGGATATTTATATGAAACAACCTGAAGGTTAAATTCATGGTCCTTCACTTGTTTTCAGGTTGAAGAAGTCTCTCTATGGCCTCAAGCAAGCCCTCAGGGCTTGGTATGCCAAGATGAACAACTTTCTTCTTTCACTAGGATTTGAGCAATGAAAATATGATCCTAATGTTTATTTGCAGCATTTTGGTGATTTATTGTAGGTAATAGTGTTGTATCTTGATTATATTTTGATCATTGGAAGTTGCATTGATGATATAGGTTCAATAAAGTCCTCTTTGCATAGTGAGTTTTCAATGACTAACCTTGGATTGTTGAAACAATTTCTTGGCTTGGAGATTGAGAAATTTGATGCAGGGATCAAGGTCATCCAATCAAATTATGTTGCATACCTATTGTTGAATTTCAATATGACTGAATTTAAGGAAGCCAAGTTCGCATTCCTTTCAGGAGTAAAACTAGGTGAATTTGGTTCATCTCCATTGGTGGACAACTCGTTGTATAGGAAACTAGTTGGGATATTTATGTATATCACACACTCTCGACCTAGTTTGGATTATGCACTAGGTGTTATTCCAATATATATGCAGGATCCTCATGATATCCATTGGCAGGATGCAAAAAGGATCTTGCATTATGTGCAAGGAACCAAACACTTTGAGGTACATTATGCTTCTAGTTCTCTACTATAACTAGTTGGATTTACTGATTCTGATTGGGTTGGAGATTCCATTGATAGAAATTCCACTTCAGGTTATCTATTCATGATTTCACATGGTCCCATATGCTACTCAAGTAAGAAACATCATACTATATCCCTTTCATCAGTCGTGGCCGAGTACAAAGGAGTAGTGAATGCAACTACACAATGTGTGTGGTTGCAAGGCATTCCTGGAGAACTTGGATTTGCATTTGATTCACCCACAGTAATTTGGTGTGACAATAAAAGTGAAATAAATATTTCTACTGATCCAGTATAGAGACAGAGGAGGTTTTGTTCCCATGATTTTTTCCTCCTTACCTTGGTTATATGGACAAATAAACTTTTGTAAGAGGTAACTTGAGCCTCAATTGTCAAGGCCTCAATATTTTTGATGTATTTACACTAAGTTAGGATTAAGGGGGGTGTTAGAGAATTATACCAGCTATTACCATGGTCACATACATCTAGGACATATTTTCATTTGTTTTGTACTTATGCTATATGGTCCAAAACTAGGTTGTGTTGGTCAAGCAAGGTCTTTTTGGTGTTTTGGACTCATTAATGCACCCAAGCACCCATATTTGATCATTCTGGTTACACATGTGACCTCATTTATGACTATTTAGTCTTTGGTGTACTCCCATTCCATAAAACATGGAAATGGGTTGACCAGAGGCATCCATGCATGGTATTTGGGTGTTTTTGGCTCTTTTGGACCATTTATTGTTGGCTAGAGCCTCTCCCACTCACCCATGCACTCCACCACACCTATCCTACCCTCATTTATGTCATAGCATGCTCCAACCATGTTCACACAAGCATTCGTGACCGTTTGAGGTGGGTTGGGAGATCATCGGTCCACTTAGGGGGGTTTTGAGGTCCAATCTAAGCCTATCACATGTATGCATCCAATTTGACTCCAAAGGATAATTTTTTATATATTGTATAATAATGATGTTCCTAACATATTTACATGCTGGACAATGATAGTAAAATAAGTTATTGCCACCATTCCTATGTGTTAATTTTTCTCTTTTCACTATTTTTCTGCATAATTTATGAATATATTGAGTTGTGAGGATTCCTTTAGCTCCTAGATCTTGTCGTGAATCATATTTTCACATATCCCATGTCTGAAAATTCTTGTGGTTTTACATGCGAAGAATTTTTAATACCAAGAGATTCACAACTTCCATTTGTCTGTCTGTCTAAGGATGGAAAGTTGTCGACAAAGAAAGTCTCGTTTTGTGCTATTGCCAGAAAGTATTCCAAAACATGCTAACAAATCTGGCATATCTAGCAGAAATCATGGTTGTCAGAAGGCCATAGTGTTTCCAAACATGTTTGAAGAAGAGTTGAGCAGTCTGTTGTTCTATTGTAGTCTTGTTGCATGGAATGAGGATAGCCATCTTGGAAAATCTGTCGACTACTACTACGATCGCTTCATGATGATGTTTCATAGTAGGATATCCTGTCAGGTAGTCCATAGAAATAGATTCCCATGGTCGACTAGGAACTGACAAAGGAATATAATTCCTTATTGTTGATTCGATGGTTTAGGGATGGTGCAAACCACACACAATCAAATGTACCTATTGACGTCAGATTCAAGTGAAGGAAAGTAAATATACTTGTGGAGGATTAAAAGAGTATTTGTTACTAAAAAATGTTCAGCAATCTTGTTACAGTGCATGTCCCAAATGAGCTATTGTCGATGCTCACCGGTTGGTACACAAATATGTCCAAGCTTGTATAGAAAGGTATCTTTCAGGAAGTAGTCGGTAGTAGACAACGTGTCGGTCTAAAGCTGTCGATAAATTGCGTAGAAGTCGCAGTATACCGAATACAATTGTGGCCAAGTGGTGGTGTTGTAACCCTACATACTCATCACTATGAAAAGTAGATTAGTGTATGATCGTTAGATGAAATCGAAGGCGACATTGGTTTGAACTTTTTTATAGTTAATTAATAATTGAATTTTTTTAGGTAATTAATCCACTTGAGTTGTCGAGTTGTCTATAATTTTTACTTGGATGGGGAGAACAGAAAGGGATTGTGGTAAGTGAGGACGGGGTGAACTGTAATTTCTCCATTTCTTAATGGTTTGCACAATGGAATACAGTTCCTTCTCATACGTCGAATACCTTCTAACAATGTCGTTGAAAGTTTTAGAATGAAAATCGAATGGGTGGCCAAACTGACTAATCATTGCTCCTAAAGCATAGTTCGATGCATTCATCTCAATCGCAAAACGCTGATGCAAATCGGGTAACACAGGTACTGATGCAATATAGAGATTATTTTTGAGTTGCTTAAAATCTTGTTGTTGTGTTTGTATCTATTGTAAGACAATTTTTCCATTTCCCTTAGTCAACTGATTCAAGGGCCAAGATATGTGACTGAAGCCGAGTATGAATAGTTGATAAAAATTCACCAAACCAAGAAAAATTCTTAGTTCATGAATGTTTTGAGGAATGGGCCAATTAGTGAGGATCTATACTTTTTTTGGGTTGACATGAATGCCTGCAGAGTCAATTAAATACCCCAAATATTTGATGTTATTCATTACAAATGAGCATCTGTCCATGTTCATATATAGTCAATGTTGTTGGAGACTGTCGAAGACCTGTTGAATTTGTTTGACATGTTCTTCCCATGATTAACTGGAAATCAAGATATTGTCGAGATAGACAATGACACACTTGCTGATGAAATTTTGTAGAAGGTCATCCATATATCTCATGAAGGTTGCAGGTGCAGTGGTTAAACCGAAAGGCATGACTAACCATCCAAACAATCCTTCCTTGGTTTTGAAAGCAATTTTCCATACATCGGTGGACTCAATTGGAATTTGATGATATCCTGACTTGAGGTCGCACTTCGTAAAGTATTTAGCACCTTTCAGACAATTGATGAGTTCATATATCCTTGGAAGAGGGTATCTATTCTTTACCAAAATTTTATTGAGAGCCTGATCATGGATGCACATGTGCCAAGTCCCATCTTTATTTGGAAAGAGGACAACTGGACTTCCACAAGGAGAGGAGCTGGGTTTGGAGTTGGGCAGATGTGACCTTTGTTGATCAAATCCTAGATTTGTCTACGAATCTTAATTTTCAATAATGGATATTCTATAAACAGATTAATTAGGTAATGAAGAACCAGGAACAAGTTCAATGGAGTTTTTTACTTGGAAATGTAGAGGTGCTCCATTTGGATCTTGAAATACATTCGGGTATTCCTTTAGAATATGGTCGATCTATTGGTATTGTTGGGAGTTGCGCTGGTAGGTGAGTCAACTCGTTGAAGCAATATTCCTAGAATGCTGAGGCTTTATCATAATCAATGCAAATTTCTAATCATAGTTGATAAGATTATTTGTTTGTTTGGTAGATATCATATCAACTGTAGATGTAGGTTGTTTATTCGGTATGTCGTACCATTGATTTCGAATTTTGAAAATTACCTTTTGAGGCCATCACTGATAACTTCCTTGTCGATCTCGTAGGTAAGGTTTCCCAAACAGGCCGTCAGCTATGGAAAGGATTTCCATGTCACATAGTGCTTCATTTTCAAAGGGCTCAGTGAATTAGGTGAGTTTGCAATGTTGGGTGATCCTTAGTTCTTGTCTATCCTTCAACCAATCGATATTGTAAGGCCGAGGATGTGGAGTAGTGATAAGACCAAGTCTCTCCACAAGATATTCATAAATGAAATTCTTATGAATACCATTATCCACAATCATATGTAATGGATTTATCTAAACCCATATCTGTATATGGAACAGGCGTTCATGTTCCTCCTCATTGATGATAGTCGAGGATGTCAGAGTGGTCGATGTCGAAGCCAAAAGGGTTGATGCATTTGGGTTAGATTCTTCCATGGATTTATCGGACAAGTCGGATGTTGAATTTTTTTCCAAAAAAGTATTCTGAGATTTGCATTCTTACATATCATGCCATGATTAATTCTGATAATCACACCATTTATCGGTAGGAGGCTGTTTTATATGTTCCCTTTTGTCTTTCTGAGAGTGATTCTTATGATAGTATGGATTTAGTGGATTCAACTGAGAAGGTTTTCTTGACTTGTCGAAGTTGGATGATGACTTCTTGTTGGATGTTTGACTTGTCGTCTTGGTCATGAAATGTGTTTTTCCTTTTTGTGTAGCTTCAAGCTTGGTGGCGTAGTGAAATGCATCCATAAGCATAGTGACAGTCATAAAATCAATCTCTTGCTAAATGTACGGGGATAATCCGCTAACGTACTTTAGGAAAAGAAATTTCTGTTCTTCTTGGACTCCAAGTCTAGCTGCGAGTTGATAGAACTCATCGGTGTAACTCTGCATGGACTGGTCTTTCCATTTCCTTACCAGCTGATACTTCTTATATTGCTTCTCAATGTACTTGGGTAGGTAGAAATCCTTTTGGATATATGCAAAAAATTTATCCCATGTGTTTATGGGGTCTCCTTCTCGTTCCATCTTTGTCGATATATTATCTCACCATAAGTGCACAGAGGTTGACATATTCAAGGATGTAATGGTGATCTTTTCTCCTTCGGAGAGTTGATTCACATAGTAGTAGCATTCAAGTTATTGTACCCAATTATAGATGGATTTCGCATCAATATTGCCCTCAATATTCAATATGTCCATATTCATTTGCACTTTGAAGGAGATGATTTTATCAGAGTGATATTTTGTCTAGGATTCTCCATATGTCTATTAATTTGTCACAGTGGTCTAGGAACTGAAAACACAGTCTCACAAAGAATACAGACAAATATGCATAAAATTGGCAAAATGGTGCTGTAATGGGAGTAGAAGCTCTATATAATCAATGAATAATGAATAATATAATACAATGATCATGCAAGGTGCATGAATGCCAAGACAATTCAAATTCCTAAGGAGGTCATTCGAATTGAATGAATGGGTGTAGCTTAACTAACTGTAAGCCACAGTAAACACACTAGTTAACCAACTGATCAAGTGCCGATTGACTCAACTGAGTCCTAAAAGAAGTCAAAGTGCAATGGATGACTGATTCTAACTGAAAGTATCTCAGACACATGTCACTGCATGCCAAAAAACAAGTGGTAGCACATCATTAACTCCAATAAACCCCGATGAGGTTAACTGAAGTCAAACTGGCCATCATAGGTGGTTGGAGGCGCCCCAGTTGACTCCAGTTCATTAAATATTAATAAATAATCAATATAATGAATGGAGGTGCCTTCACGACTCAGCTTAATTGATTGTAACCATCAATTAGAAATTATGTGCATTTATGACACTCAGATCACTCCTAGAGTGCTCTAGTTAGCCTCCCCAAATGAAGGAGAAGGCTTAGTTGGCCTCCTTGACTGATGGTAGGTGTGGGTGTTTTCATGCTGATGTCATACAGTGCTCCTCTGATGCCAATTAAGTCAATAAAACTTATGATAGTGGTTTAACAAGGCCAAATTGACCAAATTAAGTGTGCATGGTGGGTAAATGTCTCCAACATCCCCCCTTAAGGTATACTTAGGAGAAGTAGAAACATAAAGTGCATGAAATTCTAGGGCCCTGACAACTAAGGCCATAGGTCACCTTATACAATAATGTAACTCAAACAATGCTCAAAAATAAATCTAAGTGAGGAAAAGAGGGAAAAATTAGTGGGAAACCCCCCCCCTCAACCTGAAAACTTAAAGTAGTCTGATCACCCTGATGAACTCACCCCCAACAGTGAATGGAGGTAAGTGAATTTTTTTTCTTCTGAAAAGCTCTTGGTGAATATGTCTGCAATCTGCTCATCAGTCGGGCAGTATTGTAGAATGATGGTCCTGTCATGCACTAATTCCCTGATATAGTGCATGTGTATCTCTACATGCTTGGTCCTTTGCCTGGTAACTAGATCTATGGATATCCTAATAGAAATTTGATTATCACAAAAGAGGATAGTGGATAAATTACTACCAAGATCAAACTCTGAAAGAATGTCTTGCAACCAAACAACTTGGATGCAAGCATTCACCGCTCCTTGGTACTCGACCTCTACTAAAGAAAATGCTATGGCGGCCTGCTTTTTGCTAGACCGGAAAATGGGGCCACCACCAAACATGAAGACATATCCAGAAGTAGACTTCCAATCAATAGAATCACTCTCCCAATCAGAATCTGTGTAACCAACTAGCTCTAGCTTGGAGTCTGCAGCATAGTGAATGTTGTAGGTCCTGGTTCCCTAAATATACTGGAGGATCCTCTTGGATTCCTTCCAATGAAGATCATGAGGGTGCTACATGTATCTTGACATAGAATTCATGGAATAGCATATATTAGGCCAAGAATGAGTCAAGTAGAGCAAGATACCTATCAGCTGTCGATAAATAGTGCAGTCCATGGGAGGTGTGCTTTTTCTTTCTTCAAGACTTATCCCTGAAAGGAAAGGGAATGGAGAAAACTTGAATTCAGCCATGTTAAAATTGAATAATAGGTCTGATATGTATTTGGAATGAGTGACCATTATCCCATCAAAAATTTTCTCAATTTTAAGCCATAGAAATTGCTTCAAGAGCCCCAAATCGCTCATTTCAAATGCATTGTGGAGAGCAGTTTTGATGATTGAAATAGAAGTAATTGTGCTACGTGTAATAAGTAATTCATCAAAATATAAAAAATAATAATAAAATGACCATTAGAATTCTGTATATACATATTTGTATCTGATTTACACCTTTGGAAGTTTTGCGAGACAAGGAAGGCATCCATCTTGGAATACCACTCTCTTGGGGCCTGTTTTAACCCGTATAGTGACTTCTTTAGCTTCCAAACCAAAGATGGATAAGAGATTTAGCCATCAATATGATTCATGTATATTTCCTCATGAATATATCCATGCAAAAAGGAATACTTAACATTCATATGATGCACTTCCCAGTGCTTAGATGCAGAAGTTGCCAAAACTAGGCGGATGGAGTCCATTTTTGCAACCGGTGCAAAAGTCTCATGGTAGTCCACACATTGGACCTGGGAGAAACATTTTGCTACTTGAATTTCCTTATATTTGTAGGTTCTACCATCAACAGTAACATTAGTCTAAAACACCCACTTGCATTGAACCAATTTCCTCCCGGGAGGAGGAGAAACTAGCTCCCAAGTGGTCTTTTTGTGAAGAGAATTCATCTCTTCATCCATGGAAACTTTCCATATCGGATCCTTCCGAGAATGGTAGTAAGAATTAGGGTATTAAATTATCATCAAATAACAATATTCTGATAGAAAATAATCAGGACAAGAGAGTGCAATACCTTCTCTTTGGAAATCGGACCGGGTTCTCCTTGGATCATCCAGATTTCCAATGTTATCTCCTGCGGAGGAGAGTGTCTATCGGGCCCAAGTTGGGAGATGATTTTGTACTTCAGGTTCTGATTTATCATCTGATTTTTTCTGTAAACTGATATCAAAAATTAGAGGATCCAAATAAGGTTCATTTCCCCCAATTACATCATCCAAATATTCAGTAGAATAGGAAGGAAATTCAACAGTTTTCTCCTTCACTAGTTCTACTTCCTGAAGAGGCTCATTGAACTTGACACTCCTTTCAATGATGATCTATTTTGTTTTGATATCTAGAAGCTTGAAACCTTTTGATTCATCAGGATATCCAAT
This sequence comes from Pseudotsuga menziesii, assembly GCA_001517045.1. NCBI lineage: Eukaryota > Viridiplantae > Streptophyta > Pinopsida > Pinales > Pinaceae > Pseudotsuga > Pseudotsuga menziesii. The sequence goes on from LPNX010027688.1 coordinate 13,305, forward strand.
AAACATACATTCTATGATTTTCGTTTGCAAAGCCCTCCTTTTATTAAGTGGAATTCAGGCCCATGCAGTGGACCAAAACACTCGCAGATTCGACACATCTGGCTTGTGTTCGAAGTATCATTCAAAAGGGGTATTCCATTTCATGGATTAGTGTGGAATTCTATTCTAAATATATGATGCAGCATGCATGGCTTCATCCCACAAATTTGCAGCCAACTTCTTTGATTCCAACATACAGGTGTTCATCTCCTTGAGAGACCGATTCTTCCTCTCCGCTACACCGTTCTGCTGGGGAGTGTAGGGGACTGAATGCTGGATCTGAATACCACTTTGGGAACATATATGTAGTAAATCATTACTAAAATACTCCCCACCATTATCAGATATCAAGATATTGATCTTTTGGCCAGATGCATTCTCAATCAAGGCCTTCAATTCAGTGAATTTTTCCAAGACTTTCGACTTCTTTTTGATAAAAAAGACCCATGTGTATCTGGAAAAGTCATCAATGAAAGTCAAAATGTACCTTGATACATTAATGGATGTGATAGGAATGGGACCACTGATATCAGAATGTATCAATCCCAAGATGCATGACGCTCGGCTTTCCTTCCCTCGATCGAACTTATGCTCAAGGTGCTTTCCAACAACACAACCCTTGCAAATTCCATTGGTAGCTTTGATGACCGGGAGGCCTTCAACCATAGAATTATTCTGTAATTTCTGCAAGTATTTGAAGTTTAGATGGCTGAACCTCTCATTCCAGAGTCTACTAACTTCATTTCCATGAGTCAACAATGCGGTGGGCTTTGCATTCGCCACAAAATGGGAAAACTCATAGGCTTTTGCATGATGGTTTGCAAGGCCTTTTTCTACAAGATTTCCGGATGCAATTTTTGTGATCTCTACATCATTCAGGATAAAGGAGACTCTCTTGGGCACTCCCGTATGTGTCATTTGATAGAAATTTAGGAGGTTTGATGCAAGAGATGGTACATACAGAACATTGGAAAAATAGCCATGCTCAAGATCTACAGTACCTTGTCCTTCGGATATGATTGTGGAGTCATCTCCCATGTGGATGGGAATGGATTTGCTGGTCTCCAAAGATGAGAAGGAGTCTCTTTTAGCCATCATGTGGTTCAAAGCTCCATAATCTATCAATAGTGCTTTGGACTTTGAAGTGCTTGCCATGAGGGCATGACCTATTTCATGTTGTGGTTCTCGATCTTGCTGATCTCTCCTCCAAAAGCTTTCTGGAAGATTGATATGATTTTTATCAAGAAGAGAAGTAGATTCATCAAGTTTATTTTTCATGTAGGAATTTTCATGGTGGAAGCCCTTCCCTCAGTATGAACACTTGAATTTTTCCTTCCCATGATGCCCTTTTCCTTTGTTCTTGTTCAAGCCAGAAGGCTCTTCATGCTGCTGGTTTTCAACTTTAGGCTTAGGAGCTTCGAATTTGGCTTTTGGGTTCTTCTACTGCTTTTCTTTACCCTTCAGAGCTTTGGGCCCTGAGACATAGAGGGCTTGATCACGGGAGGATCTGATGATCCCCATCTGGACAAGCTTATCATGTTCACTTGTTAGGGACTCAATGAAGGCATTGAGTGAAGGCATCTTCCATCCAGGGGTTGTGAGCTTATCTACACAGAATGTAGAGACAAACACCAAATAATCAACTACAAGTTTGGAGAGTATGGTGAGGATGAGCTGATCATCCTCCTTCTCCACCTTACATTGCTTCAACAGTAAGACAATTTTCTTGAACTTTGTGAAAAAATTATTTAAGGTATGGAAATTGGAATTCTGGAGAGACATCAACTTGTTTTCAAGATGGTATACTCTCAAATCATCCTATTTTCCATACAGGGTTTCCAATTTGTCCCAAATTTCCTTTGGAGTATTCAATCCCGAGAGATGGAAAAGAAGATCCTGGGAAACATAGAGGCACAAGAATCCGAATGCTTCATCTTTCTTGTTCAAGAATATAGCTTTGTCTATCACAGAAGCAGGCTCTTCTTTAGTTTCCATAGTGACCCTATAGAGTCCTCTGGCACGTAGCTGGATTTCCATGTCTCCTTTCCATGAATGGAAATTGAACGGATTCAAGAGTTCTATTGAAGAAGCCAGTTCAAGCTGCTGGAGCGAATGCTTAAGGGGCACCATAAGGTCAGAAAACCTGCACATTTTAGGATTTCATCACACCCAACATAGCTGAACAAGCAAGCTTGATCAACAATTCCTTTACTTGGGGTATTAAGTGGTAAGCCTTGGCTTTTGGTGTAGTGCTGGAATTTTGAGCTTTTGCTCAATTTTTCATGCAAGATCTGTAAAAAACCATGTTTTTGAGAGATCTGAGCTTTGTCCCTCTGTGATCTCTGATACCATATTAATTTGTCACGGTGGTCTAGGAACTTAAAACACAGTCGCACAAAGAATACAAACAAATATGCATAAACTTGGCAAAATGGTGCTGCAATGGGAGTAGCAACTCTATATAATCAATGAATAATGAATAATACAATACAATGATCATGAAAGGCACATGAATGATAAGAAAATTTGAATTCCCAAGGAGGTAATTCGAATTGAATGAATGGGTGTAGCTTAACTGACTGTAAGCCACAGTAAACACACTAGTTAACTAATTGATTAAGTGCCGATTGACTCAACTGAGTCCTAACTGAATTCAGAGTGCAATGGATGACTGAGTCTAACTGAAAGTAGCTTAGAAACATGTCACTGCATGCCAAACAACAAGTGGTAGCACATCATTAGATCCATTGAACCCCAATGAGGTTAACTGAAGTCAAACTGGCCATCATAGGTGGTTGGAGGCGCCCCTGTTGACTCCAGTTCATTAAATATTAATAAAATAATCAATATAATGAATGGAGGTTCCTTCACCACTTAGCTTAACTGATTGTAACCATCAGTTAGCAATTAGGTGTTTTTATGACACTCAGATCACTCTTGGAGTGCTCCTGTTAGCCTCCCCAAATGAAGGAGAAGGCTTAGTTGGCCTCCTTGACTGAAGGTAGGCATGGGTGTGCTCATGATGATGTCATACAGTGCTCCTCTGATGCCAATTAAGTCAATAAAACTTAGGATAGTGGTTTAACAAGGCCAAATTGACCAAATTAAGTGTGCATGGTGGGTAAATGTCTCTAACAATGTCGAAGCGAATCACATGAGAATCTCGCTGAACTGGGTGAGCATTTTGGTTTGATGGAGAGCCCATGCTTTTTCTACAAGTTTCTATGTCTCGTCAGTTGCATTTCTATTGTCTGTTTCTTCGACCATATTTTCTGAAGTCGAAGGCAGCATCTGCTTTTATTGTGAGCATGTTTGAACATGCATAAGTCATGTAACTTTGTTAGAAGTGTCTACACAACTTAATCTCTAAATCAAGCTCTGATACATATGATCTGGGCACCCATGCACATGTCAAGGGGGAACAGTTTGATTGAATGAATCAAGAACTGTTATGGAAGAAGCATATCTAAATCAGCAAAGCATGAAATAAACTACATAGATATAAAGTAAACACGCAGACAAAATGAAAGAATTCAAACCAATCTCTACTATTCAAATACCGCTCTATTACTTTCTTGTATTTTACAATAGTGTACATGCTTATATAGGATGATGAGACACTTGGATGACTACCTGTTACATTCAGCTACAAATAAGTTAGAATGGTTCAGAATTTCAACCGTTACAGATGGCTAGAAGACCGAGAGACAATCTGTCATAGTTGTGGCGAGATGCCGAAGTCGACGATGCATGTTGAGATGCAAAACCTGTCGAGGTTCGGACTTGTCGAAGTCAATGCTAAACCTGTTGAAGTCTACAACATACCAACTACTAGGTGAATCAAGATAGTTCAAACATGGGCACATAACTATATCCAAATTGTCTTGCTAATGCATGAAACACTGATAAATTCTTACATATATTAAACCTAATATTCAATGCACACATTTGCAAGTACATATCGATCCCATGCTCTTGATCTCATGGGTGATTAGATCATGCCACCTGTATTGATAACTCTTTTATTATGCAATGAGGTATTGATGACCCATTAGTTCCAATTTTGTGTTAGATTTATGAAAAAATGCATCATGAAAATTGTCTCAATCTCCATGTCTCATCAAACAAACATCAATGCCCACTAATATTGATTGCAAGTTATCAAATATGGAAATCCTTTCCTCTCAAGCAACTTGAGACGTACTCTCCATATTTGAGTGTAAATATAATAGCCTAAGTGGGTGAGATACTAGGGGAAGAATAAAATGAAGTAGAGAAGGATCCCAAATGACACATTTTCAATTATATGTGCAACCTTTTGCAACACTATAGTATTTAGATGGAAATTCTATGTATTTGGGATTTATATGCTAAAAAAAATCAACATAAATAACCTCATCAAAATAATGTGGTACCTCATAATTCCTTGGAAACCTTTCGTATGTTATGATGAATTGATCATAAATATAGGGAGCGATGTGATCATGTGTTTTAAGTATTGAACCTTCAACATAAATCATTTTGGCCCTCCTTTAAAATTTAACATAGATGTGGCCCATTGTTCAGACATATTTTCCTTTATGAAAGACCATTTATTAGGGTCCATTTATTTCTCCTTACATCTCCACATTAGTTCAATAAATCCATCAATGGTTTCCCCAATTTCTTTATAAACTTCAGTAAATCTGACATGAGAGTGAGTGATAACCTATCTCCAAGCTTTGTCAACTCTTAGGAGGGAGGTCCAATTCCTCAAGTCCACCTCATAATTTTGCATGGTGGGGTGTGCAATGTCAAATATTCAATGACTAAATATGATGTTCCCAAGAAAAATCCTCAGGAATATCAAAGGCGTAATTAGTTATGGGAACATGTTCTACACATGCCATAGATTTAAACAAATTACAATTAGAAATGAAACACTTGGGGTTTAATATATATAATTACATTAAAAAACAAAAAAATGGTAATAAATATTGACATTTTATTAGGATACTCATCCTCACACTGATAATTTGCATCAAGATGACCCTCACTCTCTAACCAATCCTAATCCTTTGGCTGAGCATGACCCTTGAAATGAGCATGATGCCCAAAATAAACACTAAAATCAAAATGAGCATGGTCCCTGTTGTTCAGGATTAAGCACCCTTGTAACCTAGGGTCTGGGGTTACCAACTTACTACTAATCTTGCATACAATCAACTTTAACAGAGAACAAAAAGGAAATAGGAAGAAAGTCTTGACTTACCCAATTACTGACAGTTGATCCAAGCTTGATCTTCTTCCATTCCTCTTCTCTCCAAAGCTTCCAGGGATGCACCTCCTTCACTTGTAAAGAACAAATTCTCCAAGTACTATCTTATGCATGTAGATATAAGAGGTTAGATAAACAATATATCCAGTAAATAATAAAATATATTCATTAACCACGATACATGAAAGCGACTCAACACAATGTTGGAAGAAGATTTCTCTTTATTAACAATCAGTGAATGAGATAAGAGTACAACTCAGCTTCTGAGACAAGAACTCCTCTACAACCAAAGGACTCTGAGTTCTACTGCTCTAAGAATTCTGAAGATATTCCACCAACATAACTTTGCTCTCCAATCTTGATTGATTAATGCCCTCCCCAAGGCCTCTATTTATACTTTGGGAAATAGAGTGGTTCTGAAGGTTGAGGAGGTTGAAACAGTTAGGATAGTTAATTATTACGGCCCAACTAATCTCCATTAATCCTGTTTGATATTTTTAAGGTCGAATCAAGATGTACACGACTATTGATATAGGCAACCCACGTATGACACGTGAGTTGCTTAAAGGAAACCCACGTACGCTGATGTACATGGGTTGCAATGTAGATAGTCGCGTACAGTACGCGAGTTGTAAATGGAAATAGTCACATACATACACGAGTTGCAATGGAGATAGTCGCATACGCAACTCAACACTTAGAAAAATAATATGGCAAGCTGGTTCAAGGGTAAATGCATCCCAAGTCATGCCCATCTATAGTGTTTTGGCAAACTTCAATCCTAAGATTTCCTTTCGTGTACCAACATAAAGAATGTCGGCACTTGGATGGAGAAGTGCCATTTGGGTTGATAACAAATGCCCCCTAATGTGTGAGGTCAGAGGGAAACGATGGCTGAAATACATTATAATAATTTTCTTGGAGAACTCAGAAGTCCAATGGAGTAGAGGTAGTACCTGAAACAAATACATAATAATGTTATATACAAAGTCATATCTGAGGATGCTATGTTCAATATACTAGAACAATAGGTCCTTTATAATATTTGAGTACATCATATGATATAGGTACAAAACCATGTATATTACAAAGGTGGATTGAAGCCACAATATACAATAATGATGAGTCTTCAAAGATCTTGAAGCTGTGTAAGTGATCACAACATAATCTTGCACAACTTAGTCCATAGATATGAACCTAAGGTCTTCGTAAAAAATCCCAAAGAACCAAGTACAATCCAAGCCATGTGAATAGATGTTATTGAAGTCGAACATGGATAGGATTCAACATATTGTCAACCAATAGGTGATAATTGACAATTGAAGCAAAGGAATTCACCAATAATGAAAGTGAATCCTAAGGTACTATTGTCAAAAACTCTAGGTCTTCGTCGTTAGGAAGTGTTGATGTGGAACCATATTGTGATGAGGAAGGCAATAGATCCTCGAACGGATTACAAGAGTGACTAGGAGCTGGGTAAAGGAAGGGAAACAAAAGTAATAACAGATAGGACAATGATGGAATCAAGATATAGATTAGATACAGGGTTAAATCCTTGAACAGTGAGCATGACACAAAGATGACCCAAGGCATATTTTAACTTTGCAGATAGTACAACTAGACTTATCTATCATGTAGGAGACATGATCAGATTCCCTAGGTATAACTGAAAAGAGGAGGAGTAAGAAACTCTAAGTAATAGCTGAACTGAAAGTTAACACTAAGACATGAGTATCGAAAAAGACAGAGAGTGCTATGTTCAAGAAAAACATGCTGCCACCGATTGAGAACCAAAAGAAAACTTCTTCCTTATCTTTCCTGTTAAATTTTAACGAGTCCAGGAAAGTCAACTCAAGTCTCTCTTCATTTTTTGACAAGCTTGAAGAGAAGAGGGAATAATGCTTGATAATGTCACTGATTAGTGGATTTTATGAGCCCAAACTAGTACATGCTCACTGGTGTTTTCATTTTTAGAGAGTCTGAAAACTCCGAAGAAGACTCCAGGGGGGTCCTTTTTCGTCCAATTTAATCTCTTGAGGCCAAAAAATTATAAAACATACCACAGAAGAACTCTCTTAATTGCCATAGAAGAAAAGGTGAACCTTTTTTGTACTTAGTCAGGGAGGTCCAAAAAAGGTTAAATTACCACCTACCCAATGCTCTTTTGACAGCAGCATATAGCTTGAGTTTTACGAGTGTGAAGGAAAGCAAGATCACTCGGAAAGATCCATTTGAGTATGAGAAATGGGGCTTACAACAATAAAATCGATGTTTTGTTCTTGATGTTTAACAAGCATTACAAAGACAAGAAGTACACTCATAATCTTTTTCATGCTTAGGTCCAGAGCACGAAAAACTAAAAACTGAGCTCATACCAAGTGTTCTTTTTCCATAAATTTAGTCCCTTAGGTCCAGAAAAGTGATAAACCTATACCTGAGAATACTCTTCTCAATTCCGTAGAAAAGAGAGTGATCCTTTCTTGTATTATTCCACATGGTCCATCAAAGAGATAACCTACCACCAATGTGAATGCCCATTCACATATTCTTAACGATCTTGAATGGACAAGTTTACTGGGCAGTCAAATCTATTTTGAGGAGTTAGACTTGGGCCTAAAGAAACTCCATAAGGGTGGGGAGTCTTATAAAGGGATAGCTTGTAAAAAGAGACCAAAATGAGGCTCAATTTGGCGTGAAAAATAGCTAAGAAGACTCCCCTAAACCTATGATAGCTGCAACATGAGTATCGAAAGACAATAAGTAGGTTCTAAACGAGGATACTCATGGGAGGAAAGTCCTATCCATAGAAGAACAATGGTATAAGCAAGGAACTAATGGTTAAAAATACCATAGTCCGTGGTCAAAGTGTTAATGATAGGATTAAGATGGATTAGGTATAAATACAAAATGCAGGTGAAATGACCAAGAAACCATCCTATATGAGCAAAAAACAACTTTAAACGACCATAGACTTGTCACATTGAAGAAAAAGATATGGCATTAGTTTGATTTTATATAAAAAATATGAACTATAGGGAAAAACCCCACTTTGAAAATAATTTTTCTATAAATAGTTCAAAATATAAATAAAAAACTCACCATTTGATTTTTACCCAAAATAGACAAGTTTTACCTCTACCTTTGATTGCTCGGTGTGGACGACTCGGTTGACAATTCTCGAAACCACAAGTGCCAAGTAAAACTACACTCCATTCTCTTTCAGTTGATCTAAGCAAATTTCAATTTTTGGCCCAATTTTTATGTTTTCCAATGCCCTCAAAGCATGAACGCTGTGTACGCGGGTATGGTATATCAACAGTCGCATACACGTGTTCTGTATGTGGGTTTCCTGAAGGAAAGTCATGTACAGTACGCGACTTGTCCAAAGGACAGTCGCATACACTGCGTGAGGTAGAAAAACATTATTTAGGGATAAAAAATCAATTTTTTATATGAATCTAAAGGTTTAAAATGGCTTATTTATCAGATTGAAATATGGCTCTTGAGTGGAGGGAGAGGAAACATGAAGACATGGACCAAGAAGCTCTACAAGATGCCCCCATGGTAAATGCTTTGTGGCAAAGTGGGTTATTGAAATTCTTCTGTACCTCACCTATGCGTTCAAATGTCCGCCTATTAGAGTTTTTGATACACTATTGGGATCAGGATGTTGGTATGTTTGACCTTCAAGGTAAGTTTCTAGAGGTTACTTCGGAAGATTTCTATTTTATCTCCATTTTATCACGATGGGGAGCTCCGGTGAACTTGGAAGGTACTGGCAGAGGCGGTGACCTTCTAAGTATATGGAACTACATAGATATATACTACGAGCCTGGCACTCAAAAGAGGGGTAGTTGCATCCATATTGTTCATATTCGCTACTTTCCTTTATAGGTATTGGCGAGTACTATAGTGAGGGTTGCAGGGTCATCATCACTTCACCTTGCAACTCGGACCAAATGAGACTTGCGGTGGACTATATACAGGGAGTTCTATATGACTGGTGTTCGGGAGTAATCCTGATAATGAGGAAGCAACTCTTTGACTGCAAAAGAGGCAAGCAATTTTTTTTTGGTTATTCTAGCATATTGGTGGGCTTTATCTTTGAGAGGGTGCCCAATTTGAGTCCTACAGTGCCATTACAAGTTTGTTCTCCCCGTCAACCTAGACTGAGTAGGTGGGGAGAGATCTTCATTCGCTATGGAGGTGGTGGATCGGTCCAAAGTGTATACAACGACGACTTCTAATTTTGGTGGGAGCTACAGTTACCAGCCTTGGAGTAGTTTCCAAATGCTAGACTAGATTTCCGAGGTGATACTGACCTTGTCCTCCCTCCTGGAGGAGCATGGGGAGAGTCAGATATTTATGTTTTCAAATTTTTTAAATTTTTTATGAATTTTAATTATAAAGATATATACATATGTATAAGAATTTTTAATCCTCTTAAAATGTCAAAATGCAGATATTGGACCAGTCCTCCTTGCTGGGCATCCACACATGTATGTGCGTCCTGTGTTGGGAGAGGAGCAGGATTTGATTAGGGTTCTTGAGGGAAAGCTGTTTAGGCTTACCCAGAGAGTACCTACCTTACACATTGAGCATATCCCTACCGCCATGCAGGAGCTAGTGGTTGGTATACCACCTGTCTAGATATGCCTTATGAGGTGGGTAGTGAGAGCAGTACTTGTGTATATTGATGTCGTTGAGGCTGCTGAAGTCGAGGAGGCTGAAGAAGCCTGAGATCAGGGTGATCATGGTTATCAGGGGGACCAGGGTGGTCTAAGTGACCAGGGTGGTCAAGCTTAGACTTAGGAGTATTTTATGGACTTTGATCCATGTTTTGTATATTTTTTTTGTATATTATACAATTATGACTGGATCTGAGGATTAGAAACTCGACCTATATATATGGACAGATATTCACACACACACACACATATATATTTTGTCGGTTTATTTACAAGTGTTTTGTTATGTGTCTGCTGTATATTTTTATGCAAAATGTGTTAAGTGCCAATCCAAGATATAATTAGCATATGCATCAGTTTATGAATTTTGATTTCTTGGAATATGATTGAATATAATAAACTCAAAATTTCTTTCCAATAACCTAACTTGCATAAACTAACGTAGTAAAATAGGGTTCTGCACCTAATAAGCTCGATTGAGCTGGGAAACCACCAGCTGAGAGTCAAGTCATACTTCCAGTTGAGTGATACCACGTGACAAAGCATCCCATAAAAGCTCAATAACAGCCCTGTATTCAGCCACATTATTGGTAGCAGTACCTAAGCAAGCACCTCTAGAGATGACTAGTTGTCCTGAGGGTGAGTAAATGACCCATGCGGCTGAAGCCAAATTACAAGTGTGGTGACTGGTGCCATCAGCGAAACCTATGAACCACTCAGAATACATCTATAACAACTAGCAGATGGTATAAAAACACAAACCAATGAACTATTGTACATAAAAATACATACAATAAAATATAGGAAAAAGCGCTAAGACTAAGCATAGTAATTTTTCACATAGAGCCCATTTCTAGGTTCGGGCAGCTTATTCCCTTTGAAATATGTCAATTCATATGCGCCCTTCTTCAACACATTTGACATGACATAAGGTCCTAACCACATAGACCTGAACTTTCCTACCCCCAGGGGTTCTTTGTCTTGATCCCAGAGCAAGACAAGCTCCCCTTCAGAAAAAATCCGAGGCTTGACCGATTTATCGTATTGGATTTTTACCCTATTTTTATGAGCTTCGTTTGCTATCAGTGCATCTCTATGCTGCTCATCTAGATGTTCTAAATGTAATAAATGTTCTTCCATCTCAGTTGTATCAGGTAACACATGAATAACGATCTTTAAGGACAGGATTTCACATTCAACCGGGGTGACTGCTTCCACTCCGTGAACGGGTTGGAAAGGAGAAAACCTTGTAGCAGTTTTCACATTGGTTCGATATGCCCAAAGTGCAGGATATAGCATGATGTTCTAGTTGGAACAGGCTGCATTAATAGTAAGTTTGAGAATAGTCTTGAAAGTTTTATTTACAGCCTCAAATTGACCATTTTCTTGAGGATAGAATGAAGATGAATGTTCTTGTCTAAACCCTAGCATAGTGGTCAATTTAGGCATCATACTATTTTGGAAATGACTGCCATGGCCAGTGACAATCTCTTTAGGGATACCGAATCGTGTGATAATTTGGTTGAAAACAAAAAAAGCTGCAGTTTCCCCATCAACTTTAAAGGTGGGCATTGCCTCTTCCCACTTAGTGAAATAATCTACAGCACCAATGATATGTTTGTGCCCCCCAGTTGAGACTAGGTTGCATGTCACGTAATCTATCGCCCACTTCATGAAGGGGCCCACTGAGATGATGGAAAATAATGGAGCATGATGTGACCGCGTCTTTCTGGTGTAAAGCTGACAAGGATGACAGTGCTTCATGGCTTCCACACAATCTTTAAAGATCGTAGGCCAGAAATAACCGGCACGTAAGATCTTTTGGGTCATTTCTAACAGAGATAAATGACCCCCACACGCTCCACTATGGGAATCATTTAGGAAATTCTCTGCTTCTTCGTGGGTAATACATCGACGCAAAACGGAATCTAACCCCCTACAATATAAAGTATCTCCAATAATGAGGTATTTCTTGGCATGTACTCGTAGTTTACACCGTTCTTCCCGTGAGAAGGCTGTAGGGTACTTCAAAGTCTGGAGATAGATAAGTATATCTCCGTACGAAGGGTCAGAGGTGGAAATAAAAAAAGATATGCTCATCTGGAAATGAGTCTTCTTCAATGGCTACATCTTCCTCTACTAGAAATTCTACAATGAGCTCAGCAAAAACTAAGGATTTCTTGGATTTGGCGGATTGGAAATCTAAGTCAAACTCCTAAAGAATGAATATCCATTTGTTGAATTTTCCTCCAACCATCCGTTGGGACAAAACATATTGAAAATGATTAACATTCACCACTACTGTTTTGGTCCTCAGTAAGATGTAGTGACGCGACCTATGAACAACACACAATTGCCAAGGCCAACTTATCGATGTGGGAATACCTAAGTTTAGGGTCGCCTAAAGCATGGATGAGATAGTAGACGACATGATCTTGGAGCTTATCATCCTCCCAGACTAGTACTACCCCTATGGTCGACTCATATGCAGCGATATACAATATAAAATCCCGAGAGTAATCTGGCGGACGCAATAATGGTGCTGACAACAAATCTTTTTTTAATGCTTCGAAAGCAAGTTGTGCAATTTCATCCCATACAAATGGGGTGTTTTGTTTCAACAGGTGCATGAAACCTTTAGTAATATTGGCATAATTTACAATAAAATGTCGAAAAAATTTGGACTTCCCCTGCAGGCTTTGAAGCTTCCTGATAGAACGAGGAGGACACAGATTTACGATGGCCTCAACTTTCAAAGGATCCACCTGAATGCGTTTGTTGGAAACAATGAATCCGAGTAGTCTCCCTAAATCGACACAGAAAACACACTTGTGGGGATTCAAGAGAATTTTGTAGTATCCGCATCGTTCAAAAATCAAACACAGGTGATCTTGGTGATTGATCCTCTTACGAGAATGTGCTGGCAAATCATCAAGGTAGGGTTCGACAATGGCTTTAATGTCGTGAAAGGAAAAATTCATTGCCTGTTGAAAGGTTTCCCCTGCATTTTTCAATCCAAAGGGAATTTTCTTGGACGCGAAGGTACCCCAAGGACAAATAAAAGTTGTTTTATGTTGGTCTTCCAGTTTAATTTGGATTTGATTATACCCAGAGAAACCATCCATAAACGAAAATACTTCACTTCCCGCAGAAGCATCAATAATTTGATCTATAAATGGTGTTGGGTATTTGTCCTTAGGATAGGCTTTGTTTAGATCTCGAAAGTCAGTACAAACGCATATATCCCCTTGCTTTTTGTCAACAGGAACAGGGTTGGATACCTATTTCGTCAAAGCTATGGGGTAAATGAAACCGACTTTCAGCAGTTTTTCAACTTCAGCCTTAACCATCGCCACTTTACATGGGTTGATAGGTCTCAACTTTTGTTGAACGGGTCTAGCATCAGGGTAAGTTTGGATTTCATGCTCGACTATTGATGGATCAATGCCTGACATCTCCTCATATGAGCAGGAAAATAGGTCGCGGAATTCCTTAAACAAGGCTGTATGGATCGTAATCTCCTCCGGAGAGAGCAGTTTGAGCCGATGTGTACATTTTCCACAACGTTTGGGTTTACAAAGATGTTGATAGGAATTGTAGTGGAAATGTTTTCCATATTCCCCTCAACAAATATTCCTTCCCTTGGTACCGGATTAATAGGCGTATCAACATCACCTGCTAGTCTCATATGGAAATCCTGGTTCTCGATCCTGCTTAACTCTAGAAGAAAATAGGATCGATGGTGAAGATCTTCGCAAATATTATCTCTTCCACACATGGCTTCCAGAATGGCTTCATCCGAAGGTAAAACCATATCTAAGCAATCTCTAGAATGAAAAGAGTTCTCTGCCCAAGCAGGAAAATAGGCTTCTTCCGACTCCTTTGAGACTGTGAGAGGGACTCAAATGGGATCAATAGTGGTATGAATGATAGCTTGATAAGCTACTTCCGTTGCCGATAAGGGCACTTCAGGTTCATGGTGGGAAGGAAGAACCCAAGGATCTGTTCTATCAACAACCGTGGCTATATACTTCCCTACACTAGTAGAACCTATATAATTAATCGGGGTTGTAATATCAAATGTGCCCATCAATGATGTGTACATTCTAGCCCCTAATCTCTCTGAAGCAGGTCTAACATGATCAACCAATGGTATGGTGAACTCGTTAGTTTCCATGTGGCCTTTTCAAGTAAAACTGAGTTGGTCTATAGTAACCAACTTCTCTTCGTGTGGAAACACTACCACATGAAAAACGGTCGATGCAATAGCTGACATGGCGTAAGTCTAACTTCTCCCCAAGAGCAATTTATAATCCAAAGGTGCATCAATCACCTCTACCTCAACAAACACTGCTTTCCCCGCCAATTTAATTTCAAAAGCTGATAGGATACCATGTGGATGAAATGACCTTCCGTCGAAAGAAGTAAGTAGGGTGTTCGATGGAACCAGCTTTGGAGATCCAAGAGCTTTCCAACAAGATAGGGACATGACACATGTAGAAACACCCTCGTCAACAACTGCATTTCCAATGCTTTTTCCACCATGGATGACATCTATCGATAAGGCTACATGATATGCTAGGTGAATTTTGACATCAGACAAATTAAATTTCGCCATGAGGCTCGATGAGTCGATATTGCCTAAGGCTGCTATGAGGGCATCCCGTTGGGTGGGACAACTCTATAACACCTCTAAAGTCGACATTGCAAAAGGATTCTGGGATAAATATTCAACTACAGAGTAGTTTGCTGCAGCCCTACTATTAAGATTGTGCAAGGTTTTCTTAAAGACACCTTTGGGTATCTTGGGCATAGTTTTGGCAGGCTTCTCAATCATGAGAGAGTTGGAAGTTTCACCTATTGACTTACCCTTCTCCGAGGTCTCTTTTTCATAGTTCTTGTTCCTGGTCTGTAGTAAAGTCTCGGATCGAACCATGTTGATATAATTGAGGTCAGGAGCATTTGGGGTGCCCCCTGTTGCATTTGAAGCTAAAGCAACATTCTATCATTGGGGAAAAAGATCCTTCGGGACAGCTGGTTGTTGGACTTTTAACAACTTCTAAGCTTATTCCATAAGGGGAAATAGATGGGTTAGGTGATCTTCATGGCACAACTTACATGGGAATTTCACCTTTTTTTCTTTCTTTCCCCCATCAGCATTTTTTGTGGGTTTTTGCTTGTTTTGGTTTCCCTCACTCTTTTTTCCTTTCTTCTTCTTCCCACCAGGCTGCTGATTTCCCTTCTGAGAGGTTTGTGCAAAAACATTTGCATTTTGGGGTGAGGGGGAAGCCTTTACCGCCTCCGTTGTAGAATGTTTGACAGACAGCTGATGGAACTGTTTAGCCAAAGATTCTACAGGGGGAGAATTCACAAAACCAACCACACCATCGGCATGGGGTCCAGGCTTATGTTTCTCTACATTGTGCATTGGCCTCAGTGCCTCAGGGATAATTTCATATAAAATCCCAGACTGAGAATATATCAAATCTAGCTGTTGGGCCCTGAGGATAGCTTCTTTCTCATTGGTCACTCCCGAAGTAGATACATACTTAGATATATATGGCAATAGGGATTTAAAAAACCATTCTAATAAGAACTCAAGGAATAGTGGCTTTGATAAGGCTCTTCCGTATTCTCCACTCTTTGATGTGATCCAAAATATGAGTGGACTTGTCCTGCCAGAAGGTAGATAACAAGTCTATCCCAAAATCATATCGGACAAGAAGTTGGAAGTGACTAAGGAATACATTAGCCAAGTCCCAAAAACTGTTAAATGCAGAAGAAGGCAATTCAATATACCATTTTACTGTAGTACTGGTTAAATTTCTTTGGAACAACCTCAACTGAACTGAATCTTCGTTTAGTGAGTTGGAAGAGCACCACAAATGGAAAGTGGTGACATGAGCTCCTGGATCATCACCAACTTTGCCTTTGAATTTCGGGATATCTAAGGGTAGCTTGGTAGGATCGGGTGGCCAAGAGGAGTTATGTCTCACCGGTTCATTCATTATTTCCAACAAATATGGAAAATTTAACGTTGCTAGGAAAGGGATCTTAGGTCTAACCGAAGCACTAAAAGTACCAGCTTGGGGATTAGAGGGACTTGCCCCCATATTCCCATATGTGAAGGTGGGGTTACCCCCTGCTGCTGGTTGTGAAGTGGTTGGGCTGCTTTGGAAAGGATTCCATCCATAAGCTAGTGGATTGTTTATGTGCGGTGCAGTATATGAGGTTCTAGCTACCCTAGTCGAAGCTGTGGTTTGGAATACAGGAGAAGGTGTCCCTCCATTGAAAATTGAAAAAGGAGAGCTCGTGAATGGAGCTGAAACCGGAGTTTGAAAACCTTGACCATAAGGATTAGGGTTTCCAAACTACACCCCTACATATGTGGTTGTTGGGCCTACGTATGGAGTGGATGGGGGAATGTGCCCCCCATTCCAAGGAAAAACCTGGACAAAAGCCGAGGATCCTATAGGACCACTCTGAGCAGTGTGTGCGAAGGAAGTAGGAACTGTAGGTAAACTAGGAATACCAGTGACCATACCACTAGAAACACCTGCTAAACTTGTGGGAGTTGGTGGTTGAACCATTCCACTAGCTGGAGTTAACGGTGTAGTAGGTATAGTTGTTCTAGGGGTGCCTACAAGGGGAGGTGGCACCCCTTCAACTGGAGTGGCTGAGGTGGAAGTAGAAGAACTTTCTCCTGCAGTAGACATTATTCTGCCCAAAGGGACACCAATCACGAGTGGATTGAAAGGACGAACCTAAAGAATCACCGTATCATTTAAGTCAGTTAGAGGTGAATTAAAATTCCTTGCAAACTCGTCAGCCTGCAAGTCTTCTATCTCAACTGTGTTTAAATTAACACAGTTTTCCCTAAGTTCTGGTTCACCCGAAACTTCACTAACTTCTATCGGTTCAAAAGAACCGTCCATTTCCAATATCTGCCTTTGAGGGGGAGGTGGAGGTTCCAATGTGATAAGTAGAGGAAGGTTTTGCAACCTTCGTGACCTTCTGACAGATTGGTCCTCCATGATTGTAAATTTGACTCTTCACACCCTAAGGTCGGCTAAAAACATAGACAAACCACAGAGCAATCACTACAAAATTTCCTAAAGTCTCAACAATCACAAGGGGTATAAGATATGCTTTCCTAAAGAAAGTTGAGAGACAGTTTCTTGGCATCCTTGAAGAGGGTCTTAGGCACAAGTAGAGGAATCACCCACTGCCCTCCTACACTTTCAACAAGGGTTACCTTCCAAGCCCGTCCAAGGTGAACCAAAAATATCCTTCCGATTTACCTGTGTATAAACCCTAGATGTCCAAGAGACTAGAGGATACCTTAACTATATCAATAGTCTGGGGGGACACTCACAAGCCTGATTCATATGCATCGACAGGCTAGCAAAGCCTGAAACTCTGTCTAGGACAGAATCCCCAGATGCGTAAAAATATTGGTCTACGTTTTGACAAGGATTCGGAGGGTTATCTCCTTAGTCTAATGTCTCCACGCGGCCTTGTGCTTAACTCTCGTTTGAGAGGAGCTTCCCAGATGCTATCAACACAGAGAAGGATTTACCTATCAATTGGCCAACTATGTATGAATTTAAGTACTTATGGGGAGTTTACACTTCCTATCCCACAAGTCTAGCCTAAGCTAGTAGGTTTATGAACCTATAAAACAAAACTTACTAATAAATTTTAAATTATAGCATTCATTTTAAGGGCAAATTATAACTACTTAAATCAAGCTTCTTTTTCTTTTTTTTCGTGGTAAATATGAACTAATGAAAATGCAACTAGGAAAGAGAAAGCTAAGACTTATTTTTGTAATTTTTGAGATTTTATTCAAAAACTGAAAATAAAACTACAATATGCAATTCAAATGCAAATGTTTCCAATGCTTTTCTTTTCACTTTTCAAACTCTTCAAAAATTACTATGCACCTAAATGCAAAAATTCTTGAGTATGCTTAAATAATCAGACTATATAAAGCAAGCAAAATGAAGTATAGCAGACTTATAAGAACCAAAGATCAACCACCTAAGGAAGAAACTTGGCAAACACCTAGCTTGGGAAGACACAATGAATGAAATCCATTGAAATCAATAAAAGGCAAGTGACAAACTGAAACTACTTGGAAATAGCACGGGGTACATGGTATCTGGAACCCTGATCACTAATTCAGATACACAGCGCTTGGACCTATCACCCAACAGGATAATCCACCTTGGATTTCTAAAAATAAAGAAGATCCAAACAACAAAAACTCAAGGGCTTACTGAAAAGCACGAAGTATGGTTCACAGGGATTTCAAACCTATAGTGAAATGCCAGTACTAGAAGACCACAAAGCAAGGAAAATCCCAAAAAGGACAGGGACAAGCAACCCTACCCAAATTTTTTCTGCTAAGGCATATACACGACTGTCTATTTGAACAACCCACATACTATACACGACTGTTCAATATAGAAACCCGCGTATACAAGCCTTTGTACGCGACTGTGTAGCACAACAACCCGCATACAGGAGATTTTTTTTTCAAAAAATAAAAAATTATGAAGGTCTCTAAAACACTACTGCAAGTCCAAACCAAGACATAAAACCACACACTGAATCAAATCAAGGACTGGGTAAGGATCTACAGGACTAACCCATAGTAGGATGGACTCTCCAGCAGAGTTTCCAGTTCTGTTGTTCAGGATTAAGCACCCTTGTAACCTAGGGTCTGGGGTTACGAACTTACTACTAAACTTGGAGACAATCATCTTTAATAGAGAACATAAAGGAAATAGGAAGAAAGTCTTAACTTACCTAATTACTGACGGTTGATCCAAGCTTGATCTTCTTTCGTTCCTCTTCTCTCCAAATCTTCCGGGGATGCACCTCCTTCACCTGTGAAGAGAAAATTCTCCAAGTACTATCTTATGCATGTATATATAATAGGTTAGATAAACAATATATCCAGTACATAATCAAATATATTCATTAACCATGATACATGAAAGAGACTCAACACAATGTTGGAAGAATAATTCTCTTTATTAACAATCAGTGAATGAGATAAGAGTACAACACAGCTTCTGAGACAAGGACTCCTCTACAACCAAAGGAATCTAAGTTCTACTGCTCCAAGACTTCTGAAGATATACCACCAGCATAACTTTACTCTCCAATCTTGATTGATTAATGCCCTCCCCAAGGCCTCTATTTATACTTTGGGAAATAGAGTGGGTTCGAATATTGAGGAGGTTAAAACAGTTAGGATAGTTAATGATTAGGGCCCAACTAATCTCCATTAATCATGTTTTATATTTTTAAGGTCAAATCAAGATGTACGTGACTATTGATATAGGCAACCCGCGTATGACACGTGAGTTGCTTAAAGGAAACTTGCGTACGCTGATGTACGCAGGTTTCAATGTAGATAGTCGCGTACAGTACACGAGTTTTCAATGGAAATAGTCACATACGTACACGAGTTGCAATGGAGATAGTCACGTATGCAACTCAACACTTAGAAAAATAATATGGCAAGCTAGTTCAAGGGTAAATGCATCCCAAGTCATGCCCATCTATAGTGTTTTGGAAAACTTCAATCCTAAGATGTCCTTTTGTGTACCAACATAAGGAATGTTGGCACTCGGAAGAAGAAGTGCCATTTGGGTTGATAATAGTCTGACACCTCTGACTTCATGGCTTGCAGGTAATAATATATAAATATAAATGACTGCATGCATGTACACACACACACACACACACTTTTGGTCCATTTATAATATGGAAGTCAATTACTTGTCACCTATACATTTACAAGTAGGAGAATTTTTAGAGTTTGGATCACGATCCCTTTCCCATTATTCATAGTACGATGAATGATTATACAATTGAGGTGATGATTTAGGAACATTATGATGAGATGGACCACTAGGAGATGAATCTAAGAAATGAACAAATATTAACTTAGATATAATGCGTGACTAATTGGATGCATGAATACATTATAGTATGCATGTACACACAACTATATGTTTATAACTGTAAATAACATAAACTTTGTGTACACGAGAGTTTGATGATGAATCTAACCATCTCACTAGATAAATTTTTGAGGTCTAACATGGACCTCCTAAAGAAATTAATAAATTAATAGTTAAAATAATAAAATAACAATTATGAATATTGTAGGGAAAGTTTTTTTTTTTTACTTATTGTATTTCCAACTTATCTCCTTACAGGTATACTCAAATTTCAAGAATAGTCACTCATTGGATGTATAATTAAATTCCACATACAAAGATTACCCACATTACATACTTTTAATAGAAGCACCATAAAATATGTTGAAAATACAATAAAAGACGTATTAAAATTCCACATCTGACAAGTCCCTACACTTGAAATTTGAGTGAACATATAAAGAGATAAGTTGAAAATATGAGAATTAAAGTAGTTTTTTTTCCTCTAACATTTTTCATTCTTACTGTTGACATAATCATCTTGAACTATTGGTTCCTTCAAATGAGTTTGTAATATTAAGTGCTCATATATCACTAAACTTATTGAACTGCTATGCCCCGAAGGATAAGAAAATAATGCCAGTGACAAATAAAAATTCTAATAAGCCACAAAAAATCTTTAAAACAATACCATACACAAGATATTAAAAATAATTCGATAAACATAAATCACATAACTCAATAATATGCAAATCACTTGAGAGCATATATGTCGAATTTGAGAGCATATATGTCCACTAAATTCAAGTTATATTAATATTTGGATTCAATGACGAAATGATGATAGACTATTACTCTTGGCCACTCATATTGTGGATGAATGGAAACAATTCACTTATAAATTACAAAGGAATTTAAATTAGAAAGGACATTTTGGACGGAGATTACCATGCTCCTTTATACATTGTTGGATATGTTTGGAACTTTCCATCCTATTTTCTTTACATATTTTTGAAATGGAAAAAAATTACAAAAAATTGAATTTTGTTGTTAAATATTTTAATGCAATTTAATATGGTTAGTAAGTTAAGTGATATTTTAGTGGGGAGGCAGGTGCAGGTTGGATTATCTTTGATCCTGGAGGAAATACAATGGCAACCTATGCTTGGGGGATTGGATGGAAAACCAATAACGAAGCCGAATGGATCGCCTTATACCTTGCATTAGAGGAAATTTGAGGTCTAAAATAGGCCTCCTAAGGAAAATAATAAAATAATAGTTAAAATAATAAAATAAGAGCTAAAATAATAAAATAATAGTTATTAATTTTTGAGGAAGAATGAAAAAAACTACTTTTTTGTTCGTATTTTCGACATTTCTCCATGTGTTTTTCCTCAAATTCCAAGTGGGAGAGCTCGTTGGATGTGCAATTTAATTCCGAATCCAACGAGTACCCACAATGCATACTTTTGATAGACCTTGCTACCCCAAAAAGAAGAAATACCTGAAAAATGTGATGATGATGTCATCATCACATTTTTTCAGGTGTTTCTTGTTTTTGGGGTAGCGGGGTCTATCAAAAGTATGCATTATGGGTACTCGTTGTATGTAGAATTAAATTGTGCATCCAACAAGCTCTCCTGCTCAGAATTTGAGTAAAAACACAGGGAGATATGTCGAAAATACGAACAAAAAAAGTAGTTTTTTTTATGACAAATATGTCAATTCAACCATTATGGTTGACTCATTTTATTGAAATTCTATTGGTTCTTGAATTCCAACTCACAAAATTTATTATTGGTGCGTTTTCTTATAAGGCCCATTTTAGACCCCAAATTTCCTCTAATGAAAATATCAAAAAGATCATCGTCTTTGGAGACTCAAAATAGACCATATAGAAAATGAGGAAAGGATACAACTTAGGAGCATTCAACTGCAAAAGATTGTACAAGCGCATTAGCAGAAGGAGCACCACTCTTCATGCCACCTACTACCACATACTAAGGAAGTACAATGGCCTCACAGATAAAATGGCAAATAAAGGAGTCATGAATAAGTTGGGAATTGTCTTAATAAGATACCAACATCACCACAGGTATGTTCCATAGCCCTTTGACTCCTAGCGGGTCTCCTAAATAACACTCCTCCAACCCCCACGACATCCTCGCTCTCTACATTATGAACACGCGTTCTTCGACGCAACATGATTTGAAAAGTGGTGGTCTCAACCATGTGAAGGGTTTTATGGGGAGTCCCTTCCTCCTGCACAATGCAATCCATAGTGAATTTCTCACATGCTTCGCAGGACTGGTGATCATCATGAAATCCTTATCTCACTCCTCTCGACATTCTTATGACTTGGATATGTGCTCTCTTCTCCTCATTCCTCCGGAAGAAGATATCTCATCCCTCTTTGCAGGTTTGCTAAGCTCTCAGGTTGACTTTGAATTGGTTCATTTGTCCATTAAAGAGGTTCCAGAATCACTATGGTTAGTTCAGGATTAGCTCTCTTCCACCCAGGCTACGCATAGAACTGGTATAATTTCTTCTTGCAGTTTCGAAACTCCTTCTTGGTCTTGCCCAGTAACATAGGCTCAGGAAAGAATGACAACCTCCAAGGACATTAAAGAGATCAAAGCTTCGTTCGCAGATATGCAGAGTGGTATGCGTTGGATATATAGAGTGGTTGGAACTAGTGTCAATGGGAACATAACTATTGTAGAAGAAAAAAAATACATTTCAAATTAGCTTGGATGTCATGCATCCAGAATTGACAATAACACAAGAGACCTACATGAATTAATGGGGAAAGTTGACATCGTTAAGCAGGATGTTCAGAAGCTTACTAGCATGACCCAATGCAACCACTTCCAAGACTCCCATGTTGTTGGATATTTTTAGATGGAAGAGCCCTCAATCGCCCAACTGACCCATGGGAAGGAAGCTCAGAAGAACTAGGTTCTCCGTCCCTGCTTATATATGTTTTTTTGTATATTGTTGAACAACCAGTTTGTAAGGCAGTACCCTTCCATGGGTTCAACTTGCTTCAACAAGAAGTCTATAATAATTTAATTTTATGTTTATAGCTTAGAAACCTCTGTTTGTCTTTCTACAGTTGCTCAAAAAAATTGGTTACAGACCTTGTAAGGATGGTTGTGCTTAGCCTTATATATATATATATATATATATATATATATATATATATATTTCTTCGGTTTTGTTAAAAAAAAAGGTTAAGTGATATTTTAGGCACCGGGTCTAGATGGGTTCCCAATTAGATTCTATAAAAGTTGTCGAAACATTATTAAAAAAGATCTTGTCAAAATGATAATATGGCCACAATCCACTAACCAGATTGGGGGCACCATGAATCCAACTTTTTGGCTCTAATTCCCAAAGAACAGAATCCGTCCTCTATAAAAAGGTTCAGACCTATCTATTTGTGCAACTCTTCCTATAAGATCATCTCCAAAGTAATATCCAACAGAATGAAGAAGGTAATCCTGAGTATTATTTCCGAAAATAAAGGAGGCTTTATAGCTGGAAGAGAGATCTACGACAACATCCTGATGGTTAAAGAAGTGATCCATTCAAGTCAATCCCACAAGGAAGGAGGTATGACAATAAAACTAGATCTCACAAATGATTTTGATAGAATAAGGCACTCGTATATTTATCAATTCATGCAAAAATATGGATTTCTTGAAGCTTTTATTCAGTGGGTCAAGGATTGCATTAGTAAGCCTTGAATTGCTCCACTCGTAAATGACTGTCCTGCCTCCTTTTTCCAAGCCCAAAGGAGAATTAGACAAGGTTTCCCCATGTCTCCTTTCCTCTACATTCTTGTAGCAGATTCTCTCAGTAGAAGACCAAACAGACTCAGAAATTAAGGGAATATACTCGGCATCAGCATAGCAATGGGGGTTCAAGCAATTAATCACACCTAGTTTTCAGACGACACTATCCTTATAGGAAGCACTTCATCTCAAATAGAAAGGTGCTTCAAAATCACCTTGGATCTTCTTCTAAAAGTTTCATGAAGTCAAATAAATGTCAATAAGTATTGGTTATATGGGTGGAACAACAGTCCCAATTCGCTCATAGAACTTAAAAGAATCCTTGGAATACAGGTGAACCTATAATGGACCTCCTTCATCTACCTTGGAGTCCCCATTGTCAATAAGAAAAGCACCATTGCGGTATGGAGGTCCTTAATTCAGAAATTGAAAAACAAAATTCAGCTATGGAGTAACACTTGGCTTAATCCAGCATGAAAGGTGGTCTTAATAAAGTCCATTCTTTCTTCCTACCTAATTTTCTCTTGTGCAATCTTCCTCGCCCCAAAGGCAGCTATCAACACCTTCAACATGGAAATCAAGAAGTTCTTAGGGCAGGGAGGGAAGACTCAGGGGGGAAATTTCAATTTGGTGAAATGGGAAGCAGTCTTAGAGGAGAAAGCAATGAAGGACTCTGAATCAGGGACCTAGGGAGAATGAAACAAGCACTAGGGGAAAAACTGGTTTGGAGAATGATCACAGGGGGCAAGGATTGGTGGATAGAAGCAATAAGAAAAAATACATAAAAAGGAAAAAGTCAAGACTTATTGATATTCCCTGGGTGGGAAAATGAACCACAATATGGAACCAATGCAAAAATTATGTTGGTATAATCAAAGAGAAGTTATACTGGATGTAACGTCCCTGACCCTTCGACTGGTGAAGAGGACGCTACCAACCATCAAAAACATCCGGGAAAATAGCCCCATGAACATGAACATGCATATAATGCTGAAATAAAATCCTGAACATACTACATACTAAGATGCATACTCATACATATATTCAGCGGAAGAAAAACAACATTCATTCATATACATGTTCATCATAATTCATTAACAGCAAACATAAATGCAGAAGTAAGATAGACAAGGATACTTATCTCATAAAGAACTTGTCCCGCAACCAGCTATGTCACTACAACGTTCCACCCAACCATAGGCCAGCATGCTCATCAATATCTCAGCAACATCTGCCACCCCTGAGCTGGGCATGATTCCCCAAGGAATAAGGGATTAAGCAGGCTTACACATAGCCAAGGTACAAAAATCAGCCAAGCCCACACAGTAGGGCTTATCAGGCTATCAAGGAGCTGGGAGAAGCTAAATGATAAGTTGGTGAGCTCATGGAAGAGCTAAGGACTCCTACACTAGAGCTAGCCTGACCTCTAATACACACACACACACCCGACACCAGGAATCAGTCCCTTCTCTACTTCACAGTCCCTCAGGCCTTGACTTCCCTTGCCAGTGCTCTTCTGGGTTTGTGGAGAAGAAATCTAGCCCTCTAACTCTCTCTGTGTGGCTCTCAAACCCAGGTTTCTCAATCATACCCAGCCTTCAATCCCACTCCACACAGTCCGAAGACCAACCACTGCATGCATGCAGCCAGACAAGCAATTCATAGCTTGGGTAGGGGAAGAAAAATCCCTGAATCATTCTTGGCCCTATCATGGCAAAAATGATTCCATAGCCTACAACAGCTCAAACGTCGAAAATAACACAGCCAACGAACAACCATGCAAACCAAAACACACGATCCCCAATGAAACCGCTGGAAAACTTACACAGACTGTAATGGGGAAGAAACAGACTCCCAATCTGTACGTGAGGGAAAAATGTAGCCAACACAGCATATGTACTTATAGCAACCATAGATCACAGGAAAACAACAACCATGGTTCAACGATGAACACCTAGGACATTACACAGTCCGAACAGGAAAAAGGGAAGAACCTCCCTGCATGAATAGAAGGGAGAACCACATACCCTGACTAGCAATCCGTGAGAGAAGGGAGAACGAAGCCCTTATCAATGGATTGTAATCCATTTTATCCCCACTGTGCATGAGGAAAACGAATATCCCACGATCCAAGAGAGTGGACAGAATGGTCAACATCCCAACCGACGCATGAGGAGGCCACTCCCAGCCCGTGCGTTACTGAACCAACTAGTGGAGGTGCATGGGGGCAAGCCTGCCACCCACCCCTACCTTGCATTAACTGCCTCAACTAAACAAGGGTTTAAGGTTTGACACATGGATTTTCCCCAATGGCTCCCACGGGTTAGACAATCCCCCCTTAACCTTAGGAAATCATGCCCTTTTCACTTAACGTTGCACCGTTGTAGCTGGTTGTAGGTATTTGATTAATTTTGCATGTTTACATGATGCCAGAACTATAATGTGCTAGATAGCATGATATACCATCGACAACGATCCCAATTGCCGAAACAAAACACAACCAAATCGATGGTGGGGATTTTTCCTTTAGCTCCTCACCATGATTAATTACAATATATACATCATGTACCTTTAATGCAAACAAGGTGAAAACTGGGGTGTTACAATCCCCTCCCCCTTGGAATAACACCGTCCTTGGTGTTCCAATACATAGGAATACATATACCATTTGCACATCAAATTTTTGCAGATCTGTCCCACGTTCAATTATTTACTTAAACTTTAAGGACAAAGCCCCTCGGCTTCCATGAGCATCTCTTGCTGGTTCTTAGCTTTTAACTCATCCCCAGGTCTAGGGACTTTTTTGTATCTTGAGCATCTCTCCAAGATTTTCTTAGGTCTTGGCAATTGTTTAAAGAAGACTTCCAGGCAAGTCCAACAGCTTTTGGTCAGTTGCCATGATCAATGTGCACTACTGGATTTCACTTTTCTCACCTGTGAAATGCATCATTGAAATTTTGTTAGACCAAGCATAATATAGGCATTAAAATCAGTCAATTAATTGCCCAATTGGCATGACAGTACAAGTCTCATCAAGGAGACTTTCATATTTTTCATGCCTTCCCAATAGGCACATGAGCTCATTCATGTCCATTCTTGGGCAGGGAATTAACTATTCCAGCATTCATAACTATTTTAAGCAAATAGACACATTCTATTTTAAGCCATACATGCATTCAACAATATTTTGCTTTCACAATGCATAAGTATAATAAAAAAGGAAATAGAGAGCAGCAAGAGTTTTTCCCCTCTTTGTCTTGTTCCATCCTGGAACCCACACCACAACTGTGGCTTTTCATGCTCTCAGCCTCTTTCACTTCACTATGAATGCTAGACCAATCCCTCTTGGTCATGACACTTAGTGTCTCCGGTCTATTTCAGACCTCTCAACCATGGAGCCTCTCCACATGGTTTGTCTCGACTGCTAGGAACTTCACAGTCTCACTAGCACCTTTTTCATTACCGCTCATTCTGAGCTCTTCAGGGCAGTCACATGTCCACATGCACCCCTAGGATGCTTTCATAGTCCTCGCTTCTAGAGATACCTATATTCAAACATTGAATAAATTCACATGTTTAGTTTATTCTCATCAGTTTTTATCTTTTAACCAAGAGCTTAAAACATCATAACCAAATCATATACACATGTATATTCATAAGCAAGAAATTGCAAAATAATTCAATACTTATCTGTATTGTGTGTTTCCTCATTGGTCCATAGGATCTTGCTTCGCTTTGCAAGCCTTGGGATCACCTATGGACTTGGATGTTAGGCCAGCACGTAGGCTGCTTCACAACATCCTTATATATATATATATATATATATATATATATAT